>VDFB02389685.1:0-51670 GCA_007258455.2 Sequoia sempervirens
TTACCCGACCAAGATCTTCTCCCGAGTGATACTTCCCCTCCACCTGGAGGAATGGTACATATACCTGCATCCACTGACACATGCTCACGGGAGTCAAATGTTCATAACATAAGCAATATACATAAACATCTCCAAAGTTAGAATAATCATAATTCAATAACCTTTTATTCACATAAATGCAATATTTCACCAAAGATAACATCAATTGAAGTAACATTAAATGGGACAATCATCAAATGTGAAAACACTCGTATTGATAACAAGGAACAGGCATATTTTATTCATCATCAGAAATCTCATTACATCCATTTTACCCTATGCAGTAATAGTAAATAGTAACTATACAATCGGGGTGTAACGCTTCAAATAAATACACACAGTTCCATAAGTTTATAGCTGCACCAAGATAGTGTGCTTCTGTCTACCGAAGAAACATCTACTTATCCAAACAATACCCTGAAAGTGTGGATTCATTCCTTTCCATAAAGAATTGACTATCCTTGCACATTCATACACCAAATGGAATGGTGTGGATTAATTCCCTTCTGCGTAGAATAAATCTCTGCAGCTCCATGAGGTGTATTGATGTGTAAGGATGGTATGCTCTTCTTTATAAAGGAAGCGTGTAGCAGGTTACACTGATTTACACTATGAAACAGTGACAATGGATTCGTGTGTGCTTGGGATCAACTCCATGCTTCCATACGTTCACAAATGCACCAAGATAGCATACTCCTTGGTGGGTATGATGGTGTGGATTGGTTACTGTGTTAGGAGTTGATCTCCATCATTTAGCAGGATGTCTAAATGCACCCAAATTGTGTGCTCATTTCTGTAAGTGAGTATCCTAGCATGTTAATAAGTTGTGCAAAACAGCGTGTATTGATCTACACGTGCTTGGAATAAATCTTTAACACTGCATATGGTATAGCTATGTGCTCTAGTGCGTAGGAAGAACTTGTCCCGTTGGATCTTTGATTCCCATGTCCTTGGAATCATTTCCATCATTTGGTAAAGTGATAGATGCGCCAACATGCAGTGTTGTATTTTATAAGTTCAAAAATCTTCACAAATCTTTTCCAAAATGAAATTTCAATTTTAAGCACCAAGGTAATGTGCTCTATTATATAAGGAACTTATTGCCCTGATGGATCCGTAATTCCCACATGCTTGTAATAATTTCCATCATTTGATAAAGTGTACAGATGTTACACATACTTTGCTGCTTTTCACAAGTTTAAAAATCTTCACCAATCTTTTCCAAAATTGAATTTCAATTTTAAGAGCATGCTTGTGATAATTTCCATCAATTGGTAAAGTGTGCAGATGTGTCAGCATACTATACTGCTATAAATTTTCACAAATCTTTCCTTTTAATATACTGGAAAAGATAGTTTACAAAGCATGTGGCTTACCAAGCACTAAAATATAACTTGTCCAAAGTTTACATCAGAGTTCTAACAGCGAACTATGAAAAAGCTCCAACAACAAAAACCAAAAAAAGATACTATCACAGCAGCTCCCAGGGAACACGATGAGTCAGGTGGTGGGGGCCCAGTTCTAAGCTAATATGTAGATAATAGATTCGGTTCAGTAAGCAGGTTCATTCAAGGCCTACTGTAGTAGTGTCATTATGTAGGTCCATTCAATGCCTGGCTAATATAGAGGTAGCTGCAGTCCCATTATAGAGTAGGGCCCAACTACAGAAGATAGGGGTAGTAACAAACTAACATGGCTTACTGATCACGTAGGCTTGTTCAATGCCTGACCAATATAGAGGTTGGGAAGTATCATATCAACATAGATATATACATCAAAGTAGACAACTTAGCTAACATCCTCAAACTTCTCAAGGATCAAGTAAGAATCACAAGCATCTAAAGTGCCAAAGAAAACAAGTTCAAGGGAGTTGTCACCTCTTTTAAGAACTCCATCTTGCCAAGTACCAAGTTCCTTTTCGTTGCAAGGAGTCCCCTCCTCACTGCCAACAGTTCCCTTTACTTCAACAATTTCAATTATCACTGCCACAACCCAACACACTTGAATAATCTAGCTCTATTGTTTTCATCAAGAACTTGCAGAGTACCATTAACCATGGATATCCTACTAGAAATGTGGTTATGGCTCAAGTTACACATTCCATCCAAGGCATGACTCTTAGTTGTCATTAGGAAATTTTGTGCGAGACCTCCCATATCAAAAGCACTGACTACCAACCTGTCCATGAGGGCTTGAATCTCATCTGGTGTCTCACTAATTCTCTTAGAAGCCTCTTAAAGAATATTAAGCTATTAACAGTATCCTCACTGACAACATTAGAATCTGCCCCATTGGAATATTGCTGCTCAAATTAATCATTTCCATAATATCCTAACCATGCGTTGGCGTTTAAATTCACACCTTTGGAATGTGTATTTGAAACGGATAGCTATGCACAGATAAACTGCTCTTCAAATTAGGAGGGGAAGCTCCCTCTTGCTTATGGTGTTGAAAGAAAGTAAACTAAGAACTAAGTTGCCTATCTTTTTGATCAGCTTAGAGCACAAGGTTTATTAAACACAAACGCCGCAGCTGAGATTTTCTGTTTTAAGATTTTCAACTACGACTAACTTAAACTAAAGACGTTTCTAACTTCTCAAGTAATAAGTAGAGCAAGAGAAACTAGAAATGAACGAGGTTGATTTCTGACAAAATACTTCAATAAACTCTCTCTCAACGAACATCTACACACTTCAATGCAAGTTGAAATCAAGATCGTAAAAGTAGAACATAAATAACGGAAATCTGAGATGTTATATCAAAGGCAAAGGAGGCTCATGATTTTATTACTCAAACTTTTGGAATTAAACAAAACTAACATGCGGAACGAAATTTGCGCTAAAGGCACAATCTTGTTCTTACTAATAAAAACAACAATCCACTAACTCCTTGTTGGCTAAAGAGGCTCAACAATTTGCTATCACAACACAATTGAACAACACTTGAATAACAAATAGAAGGCACAATAGGCTCAGCGTTTTGTTATCACTAGCATGGTTAAAAAAACTAATGAGCAAAGACTCTTATTTATAGACAAGCAAAGGAGTAGGGAACCCTAAAATCTCCTTGCTTTCACAATCTAGGGCTTGCTCAACAAGCAAGCTTTATTACTAAATCTAGAAAAAAGATAACATCTGACACCTAAGAAAGCAGAAAAAGTGGGAAACTCCAACTATTACATTTTATCTTCTTTCTCTTCCCAAAGAATGGATAAGAATTATTCCAAGAATAGAAAGAAAGCAGGAAAGAAAGCTTTTAGAAGAAAGCTGCTTTAAAGCTCGATCACATCCAAGTGCTAGAAAATTAGAAACTGTGTCCCGGTTTGGTGCATCTATGCCCTCAATAGCAAAACACCATTTTTCTAGAATATCTTCAATATCTGCAACAGATCTCAGGAAATCTTCAACCTCATTGGCCATTTTCTCAAACTTTGATGACATCATCGAAATATGACCTATCCTTTTGCCAACTGGATTGCAACTGTGAACAACACTCTGAAATTGATCCTGCACTTCATCAAGCCCAACGTAGAAACCATCTTCAAGACTGTACTGAGAAGGAATCTCTGTGATGAACTCACTGATGAAAAGAAGAGCTTCAATCACCCTTTGTCTGTAGGTGATAAATTCCTCGGATATCCTCTCATATGTTTTGACTTTGAAAACATGACGCTCTCTCCAAGCAAGGATTTGTCTCTTGTGTTCTTTTGAAACTGCTGAACCATAGGCTGTGTCAGCAATGATGATCTTATGCCTTGGTCTTACTTCAGCGAATGTTTGTTCAAACCCTTGGATACCTTGATGTAGCTCATGAGCGTTTTCTCTCAATTGGAACATCCGTGCCAAGATCTCCTTTCTTTGACAATGAAGCTCTCGATCCACTCCTGAGTTTCTTTCCCACAAATGACCCACATTGTCTCAGCGTGATGATTAGGCCCCAGTGTCTCTGGGTGGGGAGCAGCAAGCCCAGGTTACTGTGAGGCTCATGGACAAGGTTAGAAATATAATACAATGCTGATTTTCAGCCTTGAGGCTGCCGCCTTCTCATCCTTGCAGCCTCTTTCCTGGGTTTTAGTTTAACTACGAAAAAGACTCACGTCACACATATGCAGTATTTCTAAAGTTAGCCTTGACCACTGTGAAGTCATCCATATTCACCTCATCCCGGACATGTACGGGGGGCAATGGGTCTCCCATGACTATCTAGTTATGAGTTCCTCAAAGTGAACACTTCTTTGCTTTCTTCTTAGGAGGTTCTTGATAGATGTTATTGAGATCATCAACACTCGCCTGATATAAAGGCCTTCTTCTTACCCTTCCCAAGGAGTTCTCAAGCCAAGACACGGTAGTATCTTTACTAACTTCCTCGGGAGGTGCAACTGCAACTTCCTCGTCATCTTCAATATCAAGGTCGATGTGAATCGGTAAAGGTTCTGTCAAAGGTACTGAAACATGTGTTGAAGGCGGTTCCTCTGCTTCTTTCTGAGGTACGGGCTCGTCAAGAGGAGCTTCTGAATTAACAATAGGCTGCTCCTGTATGACTATGCCTGAGAAGTCTAACCTTCTTCTTACATTTTTACTTGATCTACTACCTTTGACGCCTTCTTGAGACTGACTTTTGCCCTTCCCTTTTGACTGTGCTCTGGAAGAAGAGGGAATTGTCCTTAGCGGCTCTGCTACTGGAATGGAGTTTTTCCTTTTAAGGATTAGGAAAACCTTGCTATGCTCAAGGACTTGTCTTGTCCTGTCTTCAACTGAGAGGGACTCTTTATTAGCCCAGTTAACCTGTGAAAGGGGCTGATCTTCAATTCGCTTCTGAGTATACATCGGGAGAAGCACATCCTCGTCATCATCTGATAACCCTTCTATGTCTTCATTTAAGCAGTCCTTCATCTGGTGGAGGTAATCACACGTAACTATGCCTCCACACATGAACTCAGCATACATGCAAAATTAGCCCAAAAATCTTCAAGGGTGGATATATGATCATAGTTCTTCTCAAATCGGCCAGCGTAGACACCATGAGGATCAAATGATCGCCTCTCGCTGTAAGACTTGAGGCCGAGTTTATCCAACTCATCTCCCATTGTCTTGGCATCTGCAGCAGTCTTGCATGTATAAATTCCCAACCCTAATGGAAAATGGAGGGAGGGTTTCCTTCTGTTCCTCAAGACTGTGTGGACATCGTGGGCCTGCCTCAAGAACTCCATGAAGACGACCTCGTCTAACAGGTACCTAGGTAGCATGAGCGGGGCACCTGAATAGCCATAGACCCTAAGATAGGTGAAAGTGGGAAACTGTATAAACCAATCTTCCCACTCCGCCATTGCTGTCACAGCAGGCGAGATATACGAGCGATGTAGTCGTTGTCCAGAATCACATGTACATCGAAGAGTCTCAGTTCTCTTTGTGATGCGGGGACTTATTGAATTCAAGCGGGGACTGTGATTATATATATCTTTGTACACTCAATCCCTCGGTCAATTTCAACCCTTTGATTGACCTTGATAGGCCACAGGTGAGCTTCGGTAATACACACCATATGAAACTCTGTAGATTGGAAATGTGCATTTATCTGCGATGTAGAGGCATCGCGACCAGGTAGATGATCACTTAGAACTCGGTTTTCTTCATGATTATGGGAGTGGCGTAAAACATCTAAAGGCTGAAACTTGGGTGTCTTCTGAGCCAGTTACCCTGTTGAGCAAGGTGATAATGATGGCAATCTCATCCTTAAACTCTCCTCGCTCGACGTTCTTTGGCAGAGTCTTATGCTTTTCTTTCATCCATCTCTGTGCAATCTTCTTACTATATTTGTCTTTATGCATCTCCCATATCCTTTCACATTCACCCTTTGAGATAGTAACGCTTTGAGGCCATGGGGGAATGGAAAAACACTTTTCGATCATATCAGGCTTCAGACTGCAAATCTATCTGCCATCCACTGACTGGATCTCCCTAGTAGTCGAGTTGTAATGCTTGATGCAAGCAATTACAAACTCAAGACTCTAAAAGCGATAATAAGACCAAACCCATTGCTTAAAGAATACAAGTGTCAGTTCTGATTGAGGGTGTTGCTACGCTCTTCAAAGTGTATTAAATAAAACACGGTTTGATGTGTTGAGTTGTCTTGGTTTGATGAAATCACGATAGAGGCGATTCGGTCTTAACATTGGGTGTACTGTTTGGAAAACTTGAAGAATGACGTAAGCTCGCTAGGTTGGACAGTTTGAAGGCAACTTACTATTTTAGAATGCTGATTTTCTTGCTCAGGACAATTTTTAGAAAAAATTACGAGATATGAGTTTTTGCTCAAAGATTTTGTATAGAACCTTGGATTGTCCGTTTAAAAATTTTAATTTGCCTAAAAGCAACAAACCCTAATTTCTTCATTTTTCACGGCACACAGGTTTTGTTAGGAATATGATTAGAAATGGACCGATTGATTAGATTTGCAGAAACTGATGGGCGATCGGCGGCCAACCCTAGGATTGTTTTCTTAAAATGTGATATGGGTTTTCTTGAGAAGAGCTGATTGAGAGGACCCGAGATGATTGAAAATGAAACGCATTGAAGTTTTCAACGACATACAAATAAAAAGCGGTCTTACCTTGATGAAGTTCTTGAAAATTTCTTCAGAAGAACGAAGTGATAGGACCCAGATGGCTGAAAATTTGAAAACCTTGGCCTTCTCCTTGAAAAACTTGATCTTTTGGATGAAAAAGCTTGAAAAAGCAAGGGCTTATGCTGCTGATCTGAAAAATTAGATGAATAACCAGCAAATATGAATTCTTGAATCATAAAAATTCTTCAAACTTGCTGCTCCAACTTTCTCCTTTGAATGCTACCTGCAAAAATAATGAAAATTACATGAAAGAAAGGTGTTAAATAGACTTAGGGTTTGGTTTTAGGTTTGCTTTCTTTTGCTTTTATTTTCAAAACCCTAAAACCTCAGCTCATTGAACTTGGACGCTATCTTTCTTCTTGCAATTTTGAAAATTTTGAAAATCTTGAAAATTTCTCTAAGGCATGAGAAGATGGGCACCCTTCTTGACTAGGGGTGCCCACTTCAAGTAGTGTTAGTCAATTTTTTGATATTTTCAACTTTCTTCCATTTTGACCCCCTACTTCGCCTTCGATTTCCGGCTTGCAGACTAATCTGATGAACGAGCTAAAGGATTCATCGCAGAACCTGACTGATAATGAGAAGGTTGTTCTAGAGGCGTCTCTGGCTAAAATCTTCATTTTGGCCTTTGAATTCATGGGAGCCTTTTTCTTCCAGGGGTGCCCATTTTGTCTAGAGTTAGCCACTTTTGATGATCTTCAACTTCTTCATTCACTCTTCTTCTATAGATGATCTTGTCGAATCTGGTGACTTGGGCGTTAGATTGACTGACGGTTATGCTCGTTGCGAAGCTGATGAGATATTAGGAGGGGTCTCTTGGGAGAAGCTTCGCTAAACAGTTGAATTTAGACCTCCAAAAGCTTGGGCGCTCTTCTTGGCTGGGGGTGTCCAAACTCACCAGAGTTAGAATATTTTTACCTTTTCTCGTCTACTTCTGAATCTCAGTTCTTGGCTCTCATCAGACCTGTTGATGCTTCATGACCTCCGATTGGCGTCTTTGGATGTCTCGATTGAAGGCGGATCAAACATATGAAAAGATCACCTCACATCTATGAATTTCATTTCCTCTTGAAATCTGGTGCCTCTTCTCTCACAGAGGCGCCAATCTAAACTTAGCCATTTTGTTTGACTTTTCTTCCAAAGTTTGGGACTTTCATTATATCGTTCTCTTTGATGGGAATACCTTGAAAGATTGACAATAAAGATACGGCGGGCGAGCGTTGCAAGGCGGTTGAATACGAAGAGATGAAACTGTTTTTCAAACCTAACTCTTGGGTTAGAGCCACTTCAAAAACTGAGCATCTAACCTAACTGCGGGGGCACCAAAAGTCTCCACACTTGGTCAATTTTTGATATTTCTCATTTTCTCCACTCTGACTTTTGTGTGAAATCTCTCTATTCAGCCTCGAATCTCGAATGACTGGATAATCTGATGACTACACCGTTAGATTCGTTGCGGAGCTGGCAAAGAAATGAACAACTTTGGTTGGAGGTGCAAACCCTAATTTTAACATTTAAAGCCCTAAAAAGGTGGGCGCCTATTCTCTCCTAGGGCGCCCAAGTCAACCAGTGTTAGAAAATTTTCACATTTTTTTACTTTCTTCTTCTTCGTTCTTTGTACTTGCTCACCAACTCGCCTTCTGTTGAAATGCTTTGAATGTTGAATTTGACGCCTGGCAATTGGCTGACCTCCATTGATGACCTCGAAGCTCCTAATATGCTTCTGAAAAAACAGAATAGACCCACTAGGGCAAAACTGATTATTTTGAGATTCTGACTGCATCAACCTGATATGGACGTATTTTGAGTCAATCAAAATTAGTTTGAAACCTAACAGACCAAATTTCTATTTTTAGAAAGTTTTGCCAGTATCTGTTTCCAAAGAAACCCAAAAAACCTAGAAAACGTTAATAATTTTAGAAAATTTCTAAAAATAGCAGTTTTCCTAAAAAGTAGGGATGAAAAACTGAGATTTGGGTTTTGTAGATTAAGCTGCACTGAGCAGACCTAGAGCATCAGATTTTGAAAATTTTGCATTTTAACCCCTCATGCAAGACATGCACACCCAAATTTTGACCTTTTTGACTGATTTAACAAGACTTTTACTTATTTCTTCAAAATGTCTAGTAACAAAAAATTTAATTTTGGGGTACAACACCATGCTTATCCAATTCAACCAGGGCCTCATCTTTATACAATCTTGTCCATTCCGCAACAACAGCCACTTTTGGGAAGCTTCTAGTGTTAACCATATAATCATGTTGAACTACTAGGGTACCAAATTGAAGGAACGAACTTAACTACTCAGTTACTTTGAGGTGCAATTCTTCCTGTAGACACACAGAAGAAATGATGACTTGGGGAAGCCAGTGAGAAATCTCCCTCTCCCTCTAAACACATGGATTTCATGTTTTCCAAAAAAGCATAAAATTCAAGTAGACAAGACTAGCCACAACTTCCAAAAAATTCGAAACTTACTCAACATAGCTAATCAAACGAAATAGTACATCTAAGCAAGAAATCTTTCTTCTCATATCATTTTGCGTGAGCAATGAAAAAAATGAAAATCATGCAAACCTAGCATAAGAACATTTGACAAACACAGGCACAGTGGGCTGCATAGGACCATGAACGAGCAAGGGACCAACATTAACCACAACTAACAAGAGTAGAATGAACAAGAAGCGTGCGATGCAAAATAAACCACCTAAAATAAGATTATTTAGGCTTGTTCCAACTTCTAAAGGAACAAAGTACAAACAATAGACCATTAATTATTAAGATTCCAATAACAAAATGAAAAGAGAGAGTTTATCATATACTTACTTAGGTTAAATCTCAACCAAAAGAGGACCCTCGATCCATCTCATATTTACCAATAACATAATATCAAAATCCAACCTAATGCATAAAGGGAACAAGTTCTTTAAGAAGCAAGCACTTGAAACATTAAACTTAAGCCAATCCAAGGAATCAAACAATCATTACAAAGATTATCAGAAGGCTTTTATTCCTTTAGCAAACTAGTTCCTAACAGAACAATCCCCAAGGTAAAAAAAAAGTACCCATGTGAAATTGGAGACAGGTTAAAAAACAATTTGAAGCAATTGACGTCCAGCCCTCCTAACACAGCCTTCAATTTTTTTTGCTTGAAACTTTAGAACTTGCAAAAAAAATTAATTGCTGTGGGGATGCATGGCTGGGTGTGGCTGCATATGGCACAACGTCTTGCGGTTGCTGCTAAGCTAGCCATGCTGATTGCTGAATGAAGCGCAACCTTCAGACATCACCTATTTTTTGTGATTTTTTCTATATTTCATCTTTCTTGAATATCCAAAACAGTGCCGCTTTTTTTCATTTTCTTTAATGGCCTTGCTCTTTCTTTTATGTACCATTGCCTGTATAATATACTAAGTATATTGTGTGAAGTCTTTGACAGCAACAACAACCTACTCTTTAATGGGCTACTCAAATTGCTGAATAAGAATGTGAAAGATCAGAGGCCAGATTGAAAATCATGACAAGAACATGGGAGATCAATGGAAGTGGCTCTGATACCACTTGTTGAAATAAATGAAGGACAAAACATGGAAAAGCTTCCGACACCTCACTGCTGCAGAAGAATTTTATTGATCTCACAAAAAAGTATATAAGAGGTGTTTGTATGCCATGCCTCTACAAATATAAAGAAGACAACTGCCTTAACCTCCAAATTGACAACCTCCCAATTACAGTAGGTTACAAACAAAAAATTGAAACAAGTAGCAATATAATTTGAATCATACAACATTCTTGTAGGCAAGATTACATCAACTGATTTGAAAGCTAGACAACTAGACCAAACCAAGAGAAAACATCATGATCCGGACTATCAAGCCCTAAACTCCTTGACAATAGGACCAAACAAAGAGAAAACATCATGACCCACACTAAATCACTTGACAGACTCCCAAGCCCTAAACCCCTTGACAATAGAACCAAACAAAGAGAAAATATCATGATATTAAATTCTTGATAGACTCCCAAGGCCTCCAAATGGAACCGAAAATGGTAGAACATACAAGCTTAATTGAGAATGTGCCAAAAAAAAGATTATTTGGATAGAAACCCCTTCCAACCACTCTTTCCTTGAGGAACCCCAACCATGATGTTGCATCTAACCAACACTTTTCGAGGCCCATTGACTTCAAAGGATCTCAAATTCCACTTCATAGACAAAAAAATACCCTTAGTTCTTGTTGTTTCTTGTACAACATGCCCTAGGTCTTTGGAGCCAATGACCCACCTTTTGGAATTTAAAGGAATTGTGCTTGGAATGTGTCCTTTTTGTCTATGACCCCTTTGCATTTTTAGTATAGTGTGCAATCTTCATTATCCATGGTGATGGTGTATTTAAAAACTCAAGTATATTGGTCTTGTTTAGGTCCATTTATTCGTAAATGTCTTGGCTTGATTAGTAGATCTTGGTTTATGCTCAAGCTTCTTGTTCATAGTATTGCTCTTGGTTATCTTGCCCTATCCATGGTAAATTCTTTATCAATACCATAAAAATATTTTGAATTTGCATTTTATTAAAGTTTGCAAGGATTTTATTTTGTTTTGTAGAAATCCGCTTGTTCAAGATCTTGGTCTTATTTGAATGTCAATCTTTGTCCTATACTTGTATGTTTTTATTCTAATCCAATGTTGACTTGTGATAATCAATTGTGAGCCTTTTAAGTGATACTTCTAGAACTCGTTGATGACCATCTACCAACTCTCAAGTCAATGGGTACCTAACTAGCCAATCTTCTAGGGATTTTTGTGGAGCCAAAACCTTCATTTAAATCAATTCCAAAGTATTGTTGGTGTTTGTTGTTACCCATGCATGTTTTGATTTATTCATTCATTGATTGCTAACACTCAACTTCCAAAAACTTAATTCATTTCATTACAATGTAAAGTTGACTAGTTACCTATCAATGGATTTGTGCTACGTGATCCCTTTTGTCTCCATTGATGGCTTGGTGGCTTCTTATTCATAGTGCTACATATGCTTTAACCACATGTGGTTAGCATACTCATCTAGCCCACTGGGTGAGCCAACTACCTATGCCTTTGCCCCTGCTTGATATCCTATCCTCGGTGATCTAAACTTGAGCAAACTTTGATCATTAGATGTCCTCAAGGTTTAACAATGTGTAGAGGATACAACATAAACTCTAAGGATTGTGTTATAAGTGAAGAATAATGAAAGGTTAAGCCTAGCCATTAGCAATATAACTATTGAACAATATAAACCCAAGTCCACATGTCCTATAGCCATTTGTTGTGGCAAAGTGATGAAATAAATAGCGACTAACTTTTCTTTTGCTATATGCACCTAGACAGTGATCTGAGTCAACTTTCATTGAGTTGTAAATTCATGACAAGAGTTAGCCTTACTATTGGCCTCAAATGTATTCACATGTTTTTTAATTAAAACAAAGGTAATACACTATGTTTTGGTTCTATTGGTTAAGGGTATAACCTTGTGAATGCAACAAAGGTTTATAACATCATGAGCATATGAAATAATTACATGTTTATATTGAAAGTTGACACATAGATATTAGAATATAACAACCGTGGGTTTTAGTTGTATTTGTGCAAATCCTAGGTTTTAATTAAGGGAACATCTTGTGGATTGTTGGTGTGAATAAATGTTTTGTACCTAGTTAATTTCCTTACTAGGGACTTAGGGGACATATTCACATGTCAAGTTTACTTGAAGGCTTATAAGATTCCTTCTAGAAGTCTTAGTTGTCATATCTAGATCTTATCTTTCTAGCATTTAATGCTTGTGTCCTAGGTAGTTATGAGTTAGTTGTCTCATGTGATAGGATTAAGACACTTGTCATGATCTTGTCTAATCCTATCTCTCACCTTGCCTACATAAGTAAGGCTTTTTATGTACATTTGTATCAATCTTGCATTCATAATACAAGCTATTCTTGCCATTTTCTCTATTGTGGAAGATATTTTGGTCTAGCAACTGTTCTTGGGGGTGTTGAGGAGTCACCATTAACTCCTACATGGTATCAGAGTTCTAGTGTTGCAGATTTCGTCCCAAATCTAAGGGTTTTGTGTTATCTTGAAGATTTTGTTGGGTGCATATTGGGGTTTCAAGGATCTCATGGTTGAATCTAGGGTGCCAAATAAAGTTAGGTTTGCCTTTCATTTCATCAAATTTTGTTATGTTTTGATTGATCTACAAAGTAGGAATGATCTTTCCACAATCCATGATAATTAGTAAAAAGATTTCTGGATCCAACTGTGTCTGTTTATTTGTATCGACGTTTCAAATCACACTCAATGATTCATCATCAGGAAGAGGAAATTCATTGACTGTGATTAAAAATTCGATACAAATAGACAGACACAATTGAATCTAGAAGTCTTTTTACTAATGATCTACAAAGGTTTTAGTTGCTAGATCTAGGGGTAGTTGAATTTTTGGGGCACTTTGGGCCAAACTATACCTTGCGATTGCATCCGGAAGGCCCCAAAACCTAAAGATTGACTGTCAAAATGCAAAAAATGGACACTTTTGTTTAGGGGTAGTAGAGGTTTTCTTAGATTTTTGTCGCTAAAATTTTGTACAGTATGGAATTTGTATAGTATGGCCCTATCGTTGGTGTCTGCAATTTGAGGTCGCATTTGAGTGGAATATTCTGCTAGAATTACCATAAAAATGGTATATTCCTCCTACGTCGTCATTGCACAATATCTGCATCATTGTCCCCTTGTCTGCATAGGCTCTCTTTTCAGACCGGTCAAATTGATACGAATTTGTAGTTTTATTAATTAAAAAATCATAGGTTTATATTTTTTTAAAGGGCAGTCAGTTTTTTTTAGCCCATAGTCGCAGGGCATAATAGCCTGCGGTTTTTGTCGGGCTGCTACATGGCGACCGGAAACACTAGCCAAGTAGTGGGCAGTTAACCCTCAATGGCACACAAAGTTGCCACTGGGGCACCACTCTATCGTCACCTAGAGCAACATTTTTTTAATTTTTCAAACTTTTGTGCCTATGGTTGTATGGAGTGATCGGGTGCTTGAAATTTAAGCACCCAAGAGCCAAAATTTGACCCCTAAGCCCTAAAATATGGATTTTTTGTCAAATTGTAATAAATTTTGATCTAAGAGGTCAATTTTTGGAAACAAAATATTATCGGAAAGTAGATTTTGTGAATTTTTCAGTGGTGTAGGTGTTTTCTCAAAATTTTGCAGTTTGATGTATGTTTTTCACTTGAAGTCAGATCTTTCTTTTTAGCCTTTGAAGTCATAAATTTTTTCTTCAGACTTCGTTTTTCATGATTCTTGTGGCATTTGGAAGGTATTGAGAAACATTTTAGTTATGTGCATGCACTTTTTGTAATTGTTTGCCAAAATTTCTAATTTTCAGTTTGAACCCAGATTGGTGTTTTGGCATCAGTTGTAAATTTGCAAACAAAGTGGCATCTTATTTGTGAAAAAGGGGTTAATTGCTTGTATTGTGAGGGTAAATTGATGTTCCTCTATTGTACTTTTTGATTTTATCATGGATTTTTCAAAAGTTGTACTTCTAACTCTATATAACTATCATGATTGGAAATAACAAAGGGAGATTTTATTGTTAAAATTGAAGTTGCAAAGAATCACATTTAGTACAAATCCAAAACCCACAAGAGCTACAAAAAGAAGAAAATGGTTTGATAGAAGGGATGAAGCCCTTGATACTCTTATTTGGTCCACTGAACTCTAGATCTTAGATATCATGTTGCATCTTGTAAATATCTTAATGATGTTTGGACCTACCTTAGAGAGTCTCTTTGGTAAGCCTGATAAAATGAGGAAATTTAAGTTAGAGAATGAACTTATAAGTCTTAATCCTTCAAATTTTGACAATATCCAAGACTTGTTTTCTAGGCTAAATTCTCTTAGGCTGCAATCATCTGATTGTGGGGTCACCAAAGAGGACATCTAAACAATTGATTCTTTCTATTCTTGCAAAGCTTGGTCATGATTATTCGGTGTTTGTTTCTACATTTTATGCTATTATGGATGTCCTAGGAAATGCACACAAAATGTCTTCTCTTGATGGATTTGCAGCTCAACTCACAAGGGAACAAGCAAAGTTGGCACACACGAGCACACTGAAGTCTTCCAAATCTCATGCTCTTCTTGCAAAAGATCCAAAGGCTATAGGTGGCAAAGGTAAGAAGAAAAATAAGGATCCCAAGTCTCATGAGCAAGGTAAGGATTCACCCTCCCAAAGCACTCTTGAGTCCACTTCCTCTTCTAAAGAGGAATCATCTAAAAAGAAGTTGAAATGTGCATATTGTAAAAGGCTAGGACATGATGAGTATCGATGTTATGATAAGAAGATTGATGAACTAACATACTTTCAAAAGAACATCTCGTTGCCCTCATCAGTGTCTTCTTCTTCGACATTTCAATCGACAACTCCATCATCTCAATCAAGGAATACATGATCTCTAACCAGGTCACACAAAATGAAAGGACAAGCACTTTTGGCTTCTACAAGTCCTAAATCTGGTAGATGACTTTTTGATTCAAGAGCATCCTATCATATGACATCATCTATGGGAATGTTCTCTTCTTTTGAGCCTTGTAATTCACCTAATATTTTGATAGGCAACAGTGTGGGAAGGGTTCTATTGACATGTGGGAAGGAACTTTTAATGATGCACTTTGTGTTCCTTCCTTGAAATCAAATATCCTTTCTATTTATCAAATTCTCATAGTGGACAAGGTAAAACAGTTGAGTTCACTCTTGATAGAGTGTACATAAGGGACTTGGATACTAAAGATAGCATTGCTATCGGGACGGTTCATCATTCATTTTGTATTCCTTTTCACATTTTGCTTGTGTTGAAGATAATGTTCCTTTCACTGCATATCATACTCATTCATCAAGTGTGAATCATGAGAAGTTTGGTCATCTAAACCTTGGTATTCTAAAGACTAGTGCTGAGCTTCCTGCTCCTTCACCTCTTGCTTGTTCAACAAGCAGTGCTTCTATTCAGCAAGGTGATAATAGTTTTTTAGATCTTGCTTTGTGGGATGAGTATTTGACATGGATTTCTAACTTGTTTGTGGAGTCTCATATTGTAGATTTGGAGGACACATTTGAAGGGGTTTCTCTCCTCTTTGATGATAGTTTCAACACAATTGTTATCCCATCATCTTTGTCTTTGGAGATTGGCATTCATGAGTTTCCTCATTCTCTTGATTTGTCATCTTTCTTGGTTGAGTTTGACCATAATTATGTTGTGGAGCTTATTCAAGCTTGGAGACTCCTAATCAATTTTGAGGCATACATATTGAAACTTCATTCTTCCTCCTTTCAGTCTAATATGGATTGGCTTCTTCATTGTTCTATGGATTTTTTTCTTTCTAAGGGAAGATGTGTTGCTTGCAGGCATTAGATCATCTTTTGTTTTCAAGCATTCTTCATCGACATTGGAGCATCTTCATTATGGAGGGGATATCTTGTCTCTCATTTTCCCTCTTATGGGGTAGGGGGAGGAGGGAGGGGGGTTATTCTTGTATATACATGATGTATGTAGTCCTTGGTATCATTGAGTCCTCCATGCATCATCTTGTTTGTTTCTTTTCTCTCTTTTGGAGAGGAGTTTTGTCCCACTAGGTTTTTTCCTTTCATTCATTTGTGAGAGATTGCATTTATGTACCTAACATGGCCTCATAGTCAGGACCCATAGTCTCTTTGCATAATAATATTCTCCCTAAGTTGCACTTAAGGGGGGGTGTTGGTGTGAATAAATGCCGTACCTAGTTAATTTCCTTATTGGAGAGGAGTTTTGTCCCAATAAGTTTTCTCCTTTCCTTCATTTGTGAGAGATTGCATTTACATTGTAAGTGGGTACCTAACATGGCCTCATAGTTGGGACCCATAGTCTCTTTGCATCATAATATTCTCCCTAAGTTGCACTTAAGGGGGGTGTTGGTGTGAATAAATGTCGTACCTAGTTAATTTCCTTACCAGGGACAAGGGGACATATTCACATGTTGAGTTTACTTAAGCTTATAAGTTTAATTCTAGAAGTCTTAGTTCTCATATCTAGATCTTATCTTTCTAGCATTTAATGATTGTGTCATAGGTAGTTATGAGTTAGTTGTCTCATGTGATATGATGAAACTTTTCATGATCTTGTCTAATCCTATCTCTCACCTTGCCTATATAAGCAAGGCTTCTCATGTACATTTGTATCAATCTTGCATTCATAATACACCAAGCTATTCTTTCCATTTTCTCTCTTGTGGAAGATATTTTGGTCTAGCAACTATTCCTAGGGGTGTTGAGGAGTCACTATTAAATCCTACATGGACAAGGATCAACCTTATGGCGAAACACTTAAACCCCCACATTTTATCTAGGGTGTTGAAGCCTTGTCCATTGATCAGGGACCATTTCTTCAAGTCATCAATGCTCGATGTAACACCAAACAAAGTAAAAGAACCCCTGTTATAATTTTTAATGTATTTGGGAATTTGTTTTGGTTGCCTACTCACGATACTATGGATTTCAATTTGTTTTGACTATGGTGCTCATTTCTAGAAGAGAATTTTAAAATAGAATGGGTTTAGTGTTGTGATACTTTGAGCTTCAAATTGAACTATGAACATGAATTGAACAAATAATTTATCATGAATTGAAACACAACAATGGAATTGATTTTTGCACTAGAACTATTAAACATGAACTTAGGTAGAAAGAGGAGAAAGCTTTTTTAATAGGGCAATATATTATGAGTTGTTTTGTTGATTTGTTCTTGGATATGTGAATACTAGTCAAGCAAGATTGGATCCATTGGATTTGTCTACTTCATAAAATTGGATTCAACTTTAGTGTAAAAACAAGCTTACTTTTTGGTTTTTTCCCTTATCTTTTGCATTTTTTTTAAAACTTGTTAGTTTGGGACCAAATTAGGCTTA
Organism: Sequoia sempervirens; assembly: GCA_007258455.2. Classification (NCBI taxonomy): domain Eukaryota; kingdom Viridiplantae; phylum Streptophyta; class Pinopsida; order Cupressales; family Cupressaceae; genus Sequoia; species Sequoia sempervirens. Next base: position 17,644 of record VDFB02389685.1, read on the forward strand.
GAATAGAATTTTAAATCAAGGTTTGAATTTGTGCCCTATTTTAGAAATTGAATTCATTTGGTTGCAAGTATTTATTGTTTCTATTTTGCATATGAATGTAAACCATGAAAGCAATGGAGTCAATATTTGATTAGTTGAAATCAATTGGTAAATCTTAATTTGTTGATATGTGTTTAATTACAATAGGACTTGTGCTACTTCTCTTAATTTCACCATAGCCCCTTGATTGAAACAACAAACACATCAACCTTTTTGTTATCCAAGCATGCCAAGAACTAGTGATGTAAACATTGGGGAGACTTATCTCCTTTCAAGATTGGTGGAGTAAATTTTTCCTTATTTGAGTTGGTGTGTCAAAATACACATCAACAATTCTTAAGGTCCTTAATCCTAAGGCCTCTTATCTTGGTTTACAATAAAAATTCCAAGCAACTACATGACTCTTCCTACTACCTTTTCCATTTGACCACAAAAAATATTCAATCAATTTACACAACTTCTCAACTTGAGTGCTACATAACAACCAATATGAAACATAGTCGATGGAGTAGGATGAAAGGACCTTTGAATACAAAATAAAGTAAATACCCCCACTACTTCCTCACTAATGAGTTAATGGTGAATAGAAAAAAGTCATAAAGAGAAATGAACTCCATCGAAGAGGGATTGTTGGAAATCAAACTTTGATGGTATGGCAAGAGGAAATCTAGGTTCTATAGGGGCATGATATGTTCTTCAAACTCTTTAGGTTCCTTCATCAAGGGGGTTCCTTAATGTCGGGGCTCGAAACGAACAATGTGGAAAGGGAGGTGATCATTGCTACTCTTTGTATGGTTGTAGCAAAAGGTTGTCAAAATCTAGTGGTAGAGAGTCGGATTCTATGAATTTCATCAATGGCCTCAAGAAAGCCCAATGTTTCAATTGGAAGCTCAATTCCTTCATGGCAGAGGCCATAGGTATATATAGGGGAATTTCCAATGTCTCTTTTAACCATTGTTATAGGGAACAAACAAGTGGTTGACTTACTAGCTAATCATTGGGTGGTCCTCTCCCCCTTCTTTTCCTTCAAAGATATTAATATTAGGGATTAAGGTGGTCTTATCAATTTATTAGACTATGAACATCCCCCTTAATTATCCCTTGGTTAGTGGCTTCTCTCCAATGATGATTTTTATAGTGTATTGGTTGAGAATGATGGTGAATGATGAGCTTTGATCCTTCCAAGTGTATGTAATTCCACATACTTCATAACATCTCAATGAGGTGTATTCTTTGTTATGGGTGCTATAGTATTGTGTTTTCCTAGTTATGTTATCTTAGGTTTTGTAGGGTGGTTATTTAATAGGTTGTTGGTCAACCAGTGACTCCAAAGACCCTCTACAAAGAGGTTTTCTTTGCTCACCAACTAAAGAAAATTTTTTTTTGTCATTTTCTTGCTTTGTTATATCTTGTGAAGAGCATAATTGACTAAGGTCTAGATGTTAACAATTCCCTTCTAACTAGGGCTCTAATCCTAACAAATTTTAATACAAATTTGGGTAAAGTTGTGTATTTGGTTGAGGTTAGGGATTGTTTGAGAAATCGCTTGTTCCACAAGATGATGTAAAATAGGAAGATGCCATTTCAGAGGTGTTGGATGCTCCTCAATCAACTCAAAAGTAGGTCTTGGTGAATTTGAATGGGGAACATGGAAGGCTATCTAGTCTATAAGGAATTGCAAGATGCAAATTCAAACTTATGCTACCTCACAATGTTTTGTTTACCTACGTTTGGTAATGAAACACTTACTAATATCTTAGAATAAAGTATTGGTAGAGGTGACAAGCAAGTTCACATTATGACAATTAGAAGGCAACAAATTGGTTTGGGTTGTGAAGCATGTTAAATTGATAAAGGTGTTACAGATTGATTGTTGAATGGAGGTGGTGGATAGATGAAGTTTGTAGCATTTCTTGGGAGTGGACTTCCTAACAAAGCTCATGACCACTAATAAGATGTACTTGTTGTCCCAAGTTTTTCTTGATGGGGAGTTTCCAACCTCCTCAAGTAGTGGTGGGATTTATCTTTCTTTATGTTTTGAATAATTTTTGTTCCTTACTTTCAACCTACTACTTCCTTTTAAGGTTGTTCACATAGACTCTTTGTATCTTGATTTGAGTATGTTTATATTATTTTTCTAGCTCTGAACTAAAAGCTCCTTAATAAATTCTGAGTATAATAAAAAAACATCACTTAACCACTTTATCCCATATCTTATATACACCTACAACCACATCTTTGAAAAAAGGAGTTAAAACAAAGAGAATCCTTAATTATCTTATAATCTTAGTGAGACTAGTTCACATCCAACTAAAATAATAAATCCAATAAAAAATAGCATCATTCCATCTAAGGAGGATAGACTTTCACAAATCTTTTCCAATTTATAATTTTAATTTTAAGTGCTAAGATAATGTGTAGTGGTGTATGAGGAACTTGAATTTCCTCTGAGGTATATGTTTACCAAGTTATGAGTCACATTAGAGGAGAGGGGCCTATAGTGGAGCACCCTAACTTTGTGCTTCTCAAAATCCTACATGGAAATTTCAAATCAATCCCAATTTTGTACAATAGTTTATTTGGCAACTCATTTGCATAAAAAATTTAATTTTAGGGTCACATCATCAAATATGATGCCACATCAACATGTTTCTTTGTTGAGGTATCCAAAAAGGCTAAAAAAAAAGTGAGACCGATAGTGGTACGCCAAGTTATGTTTTATTAGTGCACTGACGTGGCATCACATGATTTGTCAATTTGTGTACTTTATGGATATAAAGTGTTTTATAATTGGATATTAAGGTGCTCCACTATGGGGCCCACTGACAACTACTTCTATCCCCACTACTGGAGCCCACTCCACTATGGGCCCCTCTCCCCTATTGCAATATGGAAATTCAATTTTTTTTAAAATCATCATTTTGTTGTTATACCACAATCTCTTGGACCAAGTTTGAAAGTAATTGAAATTACTTTATAAATTTTTTTTTAATAAAATTTTGATTTTAATATTAAATTAACTATGCATATCTTAAATTTGATAATAATCAATATTTTATTCAAAATTTGTATAGATAAATATGTTGTTTGATAAAAATAAAAATGAATTATATGTTAAAATGGTAAAATAAATTATTTAAATAAAATAATAATAAAATAGTCAATTAACGTTAAGTCTTTTTAATTGTAAATATTTAAATTGAAAATTTGAAGTTTTTTGTCTTATTCATGGGTTCTCTAATCCTATTCATCATTCAGTCGATCGCTTGCATGTCAAGAGGATCCTATCTTAGTTAGACACTTGGAAACTGAACTTTGATGACATGTCTCAAGGCAACTTAGACATGTTTGGTGTTGGATGTGTTATTAGAGACTCTTTAGGTAATGTGATCGAAGCAAAAGAAAGAAAATTGGAGTCATGTACCAAAAATGAAGTGGACATTGAAGCAATGATACTTGGTTTGTAATTAGTCAAATCTTGCAATCTTGATAATATCATTATAGAAGGTGACTTGATGGTTGTTACCTTGTGTTTGATAAAGAGACATTCATCGAACTAAAAAATAATGAATATTTTGAAGGAGGCTTTGGTGATTTTGGATAATATTCATAACTATTCAATCAAGCATTGATATAGGGAAGGAAATATGTTATCAAACTATTTATCAAACCAAGGAATCAAGCAAATGGAATATTTAATAAATGAAGGTGATATCTCACCTTGGATGAATCAACAACCTCTAGTGTACAATGATTATGAGAATATAAGTTTCATCATCAATGTATAGTCAATTTGGTAGATTATGATGTAAATGCCATACAAATTAGCAAAGTTCTGAGTTTGTGAAGGATAGTCTCCAACAATCAATTTTTATACATGCTACTAAACTTCTGTGTATCTCTATATAATCTATTCTTCCTTTCCATGCTTTGGAAGGATTCCTCATGTACTCTTTTTGATCTGATGATAGATAAATACAAAGAGAGAGGGACCTAATCCCTCATTTGATCGATCAATTTTTTATATTTTAATTTTTTTTTCTAATAATAAGAATTCATATTATTTTTTTCTAATAATAAAAGTTTCAAATGAAATTCTAATAATAAAGTTTTAAGTTAATATATTTTAATCTATGAAAGATTTTAAAAAATCTTATAATATTTTTTTTCTAATTATATGTTCAAACCTATGTTGTATCAATAAATATGTTTTAAAAGATTACACAACAAAAAACAACAATTGAAATTTTAAAAAAATTATAATATAAAAACTTTCAAATATTTCTATGCGAACATTAATAAGACATCATATACATTATAAAACTTTAATATATAACGAAACTTATTAATAATAAATTATAAATATAATTAATTATATAATATCATATATATAATTTGACTCCAACAGCATAAATAAGTATAGGATCTATTTAAAAGTTAAAACATAGACTCAAACAACATAAATATTAAAAATTGGAATAGTTTTTTGGTTTGCATCCACCGCAAAATTAGAGACAATAAGCAATATTTTCCAATGCAACGAGATCGAGGCAACAGATGGAATGAATTAACCTGGTCATCGTAGCAATACTTGCAGAAGGTCGACGCCTGAGACCCGACGTTTTAAAGTCCACCACCCTTTATTTTAAAAAAATTGTGTTTTCGTTTTTTAAAATGCCTTTTTCATATAATTGCGCTGTAGAGGACGGTTCGCCATCCAAACGGTCCAGACATCTCCTGCTGTCTCCTGTTGTTTCCAGAAAAGAAGTGTTCTCCTAAATGTCTCCTATAAGGGGCGGGAGCTAAATACACAGGCTCAAACGAAAGCAAAAACTCTAAATCCCCAGACAAAAAAAATAATAATTGTAAGGAATTATTTGGTCGATACCACAAGAAATCTTTTTCAGATTATAAGAACATATATTAAAATGTTCATATTTTAAACTAAAAGTTTCTCATTATGAGGATTCAAATTAAAATTTAATGTCATTGTGAAAAATTCAAACTCTATATCTTGTTTGTGAGGATCTGATTAATCAACAATAAAAGAAGTTTTCCTGAACCGTGTTTTCTTATAATTTAAAAAATTCTAATAAGAATGATTTAAATTATAAATCCTCCCGATTTAAAGGTCTGATAGATCAATAATTACATAAATTCATTCTAATTACAAGGGCTTAACCTAAAAAAATTTGTTTAACTGTGAAAATTTAAACTAAAAAATTTCCCCTAGGTTCGGCTAATCAATAATACAGATTCAGCTTCTAATCATAAAGGCTTAACTAAATTTGATTGATCAATAATACGATAATATTTCCTTCGTCAATAAAAGCTTAAACTAAAATTTTCTGTAATTTTGAAAATTTCAACTAATATTTACTGTACATAATCAGGAAACAATTATTTTCCTCCAAAATACGAGTTAGAACTGAACTTCCTCTCGCTGTGAGGATTTGACTCATTAGCATCAGGAGAATTTGATCGAATAATATTATTCATCGAAATTATTTAGTGGTAGATAAGAAACACGTACCTGTCCAGGTTATTCACGGGAACATTGAAACTTGCAAGTTTCTCTTTCAGTTCGCTCAGCGAAATTTCTCTGTCATTACATAGTAGAAATCAACAAATAAACCTTAAGATGAAATCTAGAAACGTAAAATACGACATAAAATACCTCTTGGAGGTGTGAATATCGGCTTTCCAGTAATATTTTGAGGAATTTCCTCTAAAAACCCTTTGCACCTTGAACTTAGCGCCATCATCACTTATTTCTAGCTTCACAGAGACCTGCATTGAGCATTTACCTCTAAAGTTTGCGGCCAAAACATTAAAAGGTTATAAAGAACAGATAATGAGCTGCTCAAAATGGAGGCAGCGCTAACCTTAATAGAAGAGTCTGAAGAGGATCGATTGTTGACGAGTGACGAAGAGGCGTTGGCTCTGAGAAATTTTGGGGATGCTCCAAACGCAAATGCTAGGGCTTCGCCAATTGCCTGAAAATTATTTTAATTAAGGAAGAAGAAAGATTTTCCGCCATTTTTAGTGATTTTTCAAAAACTTCTCTAGCCGATATGTTTACTGCAGATAAATGGCGGAGAATTTAACCGAATTCGGCCGGGCATTTGCAGAAAGGATACACTCTTGCCTGTGCCGTTTGGACCAACAATGCAGGTGAAGGAGGTCAGGGGTTCGATTCTCACTTTGGCGTTGAAAGACTTGAAAGCCTTTGCTGTGATTGAGTGAACCAACACACGCTTCGGAGCTTGAGGTTCCGCTGCTGCTTCTTCTGTGGGACTCATTTTCGCTTTGCAATTGAAGTTCCCGCTTAATTGTTTAAATAGGTTTGGGTTCGCTAAAAGAGTTCAGAACCCCCGGTCACGTGAGCTGCTTTAGTAAGTTTGGGTATTGCAAGTTGATTCTATGATGTTGTGGAGTGAGCAGAACGCTTGGTCATATAGATCTAGAAATCACAAAAATCTTCAGCATTCGCACTCCTAAGCCACTAATGAATGAATAAAAAAATTTAGTTTTCCAGCTGGGATTTGGGAGTGGTTTCGTAATAGTTAATAAAATATAATAATTTTATTTTTCTAATTGGTTTTTTTTTTTAAGTGACCAAAAGAGCTTTGGAGGTTGTTTAGGAAGATGAAAAAAACCTTTTTAAAATGTTTTTGGGCTCTTTCTTCTCCACTTAAATTAGTTAGACTATTGGTCTTTGTTGTCTTGGTTATTCTTAGATTTTTTTGCCTTTTTTTTTAAATTATTATTGGAAGAAACTGAATAGTTAGCACCAATAACATCAAAATTAAAACAATTACAAAGCTGCATCAATAGTAGCAAAACTAACACATTTACAGAACAACACCAACAGTAGTAGAACAAAAATATACAATGTTGCCCCCAAACAAAATGCATCTTAGCTGCAAAAGCACAATAAAACAACAATCTTAAAGATCCACACTCACAACATTAGAAGAAAGTTGTGACAAGACCTTGTAACAAAGAACAATTGCTAATGGAACACCCTCCACAAATCAAGTTATACCGGTAGCCAAATACACTTGGAAAGTAAGGTTTGAGGTAGATTGGAATCCTACGTGAGCTTGATAGAAGACCTTCAACATGTCGCTTGATAGCATCATTGTTAGTGTCGTAATCAATTAAATAGGCTATCAACATCATTTGGTTTAACGAACTAGAGCAAACGATATGAGTTTCTATCTCACAGGGAGAAAAGGAATGTGATAGAGCAGCCACACATCTAAATTTCCATATGCATTTAATGATAGTAAGGCAACATGAGTTGAAAATTATATTATGAGTAGAAGATAAACCAAGAAGAGCGGCTTTCCATGTCCAAGGGAAATGGAAAAGGGAAGATATGAAGGTGAACAAAGTTGCCCATAGCTATTTAACATGACAACAAAACCAAAAGCAATGTTTGAAAGATTCAATCCTACCACAAAAGGGGCAAGTAGGAGACATGTAGAGGAATTTATGGCGGGATCCAACCGAGAGTTTCACATGAAGAAGCTTCTAGGCTTTGAGTTGGGACTGGACATTAGTGTTAAGACTTCCAAATTTGGAGGTTGGGTTTGTTATAGCTAGTTTGTCTAAGGTTACAACACTAGAGAGAGTTAAGTTGGTTGGGAATGAGAAAGTTTGGCACTAGTTGTTTGTATAGAATTTTGAGAGGAAAGGACCTAAGGCTACAACCATTAGGCCACCTCCAATCCTTGAGAAAACAAGTGTGATAACTAGAAGAAATAAGGATAGTTAGGCTAGGGGGAACAATTTTCTGTATTTCTAACACAACAACCTTGGATTTCCATATGTTGTTATTCTTAGTTTTAGTCTCTCCAAATTTACTTTGTCAGCTTTTTGTTGGCACAGAAAGTCAAGTTTCTTTAATTTTTATATTGGAAAGTGTTTTCCTCAAGTAATAATGTTGTTTTTTCTCTTAATGACATGACTTGTGAATAACAATTTGAATTGAATATACCCGATATACTATAAAATATCCTAGGTATGGTAGGTAAGTTTTGAGAATGCATGTTTAAGGTATGTGAACCTATATGCACTAAAATAATGCACACTTAGCTCTTGTGAAGTGGATGAAATGGTTAAGATGTAAACTTATCGTTATGAATATAATAGAAATTGATTGCTTGTATGTTTGACTTGATTCTTTTGAATGACAAAAAAGATATATTTACGTTTGAATATTTTAATTTATTATTTTTATTTGATTTATTTTTTATAATTATTTTAATTGTATTGGTTTATTTCAAATATCTTAAACATATTATTTATTTGTTTTATTTTGATGAACTTAATCTAATTAAAAATATATAATTAATTTTTTTAATTTTTTAATTAAAAAAATAACTAAATTAATTAATATAATAATAATGAAATAACTAATTAATCAAATCCATCTTCACAGTAGTAAGATTAAAAGTGCCTTCATTTGAGGGATGATCATTGTCATCTTTGTAAAGTCTATTTTCCTTGGAATCCCAAGTGATGGGATCCATAAATACTTGCACGTGGATGCCATTGCTTTCAAAGTCTCCTCTATATTTGTTTCTACCTTTTCAATGTCCTCATCTTTGTCCTTTTTCACCCTTTTTGCTTTCATTGTTTTGAGATTTTTTACTTAGAAAATTAAAAAGATATTTATTAAATTCATCGTTGTATTATTAATCAATAATTAATTAAGTATTTTTTATTTAATATATTAATTATTTAATTATTATTAATTAATCAAGTTAATTAATCATTTAAGATAATTATAAAAACAAGAAGAATTTTTTAGTTCATTTTATTTATTAAATTTTTTATATGTATTAATTTTTATTTTATTTTATTAATCAATCAAATAAAATTTTAATGATTAAATATTCATTAATAAGTAACTATTATTGAATCATTCAAAGTTTATTTGATTGATTACTAAAGTGGACTAATAATTAGTGCATGTAAATATTTTAATTAATTAAGTGACTAAATAATTTTTTCATGTATTTTTAATTATCTTAAATGCTTAACTAACTTGATTAATTAATTTTAGTTAAATAATTATTTTACTAATTCAAAACATTACTCTTCTTAATTTAATAAAATTAATTAAGTGATAATGCAATGATGAATTTAATCAGAAATTAAGTGAAATAAATATATTTTTAAAATTTATCTTTTAAAAGAAAATGAAATAATTAACCAATCAATAATTAAGATAATCAAGAATATCAAAGTAAAAGAGAGTGAAAATGGACAAACATCAGGACATGAAAAAGGAAAAAAAAAATACAAAGGAGATTTAAAAAATAATGAAACTTGGTAAATATACTACTTGTAAGGATTTTTAGTACCCATCACTTGGGATCCCAAGAAAGATAAAGGGCTCTACAAGGATGACAATGATTATCACCCAAATGAAGTCAACTTTAATCCTATTACCATGAAGATGTATAGGTTTAAGTCTCAATAAATTTATCAAGTATATAAGAATTCCACTAATCCATTTCACATCTATAAAGCCTTTGGTAAATCCACTTTGTTACAAGAGGATGAATCATATGTCCCTACCTTGACCTCATTCATTACTATGAAGGTGCCTCCTCCTCCCAATTTGATGTGCACAAGGTAGAAAAATAAGAGTGACTCTCTTTCATAGGATTACATTTATCCTAACACTTAGTGGGGTTTGGAAGTGCCCAAGGAGTTTATGGATTTTTCTCTTTTGGGTGATGTTTCTATTTTTCTTTACCCCTATATAGAATTCTCTTTCAAACAATCAAACCAAACATGTCATTGAACTTTCATAAAGTTATTCAACCATTTGCAAAGTAATGGACAAGTAGTCATCCTTGTTACAATCTTATAATTAGATTGTAGAATCTTGGACTTCAATCTTTGACCCTTTAGTGTTTCTCCTCTCCAAGAGTTTTTTGCAATCCAGGTTTATTCAAGAAAATTGTGATTGTATTTGTGCTCCATAGTTTTATAGGAATTTTGGGATCTCTATGAAAATGACATCCATTTTTAATCATATACAGTTGGATTTCTGTCAAGTTGCTATTTGGATCAAATGATACAATCTTCTCTTAGTCATGCCAAATTTGGCTCTTTTGAAACTTCTAATGGAATAGGTATGGTTTTTCATCAAGATTGATCCTTCCTCAAAATATTTGCAATCACCATGTCATGTAGTGTTTGACCTTTCTAAGAATTTTTCACACTCCATTTATATTGAATTAGATTTTTCCCCTTGGATCCACTGTACTAATAATGAAAGGTTTCCATTTTCCACTTTGGATGTAATTAGGTGGGACCCTTCAAGGACGATTATAACTCCCCCTTTTCATATTCTCTAAAGATTATTAAAATAATAAAATGGATTTTAAAATTTGGTAACCTAGATCTATATTTCATAAGAAATCATGGACAAATTATATTGGATAAACCAAAGGTTTTTGCTTTTTCTTCCTCCAAGCATGATTTAAAGGTTGGGGCAATTAGGATATCTTAAATCAATATGATTGCTAATTAGGATCTTACCTTAAGCAAGGATGATGAAGAGGAAAGGGATACATATTCCCTAGACTATGATGACTATATATATGAGTTCCTAAAAGAGGATTTCCTATCTATTACTCAAGTAATGTGTCTTAAAGATAAATTCAATTATGGCCCAAATGGTAAGTGAGGATAGAAGGAAAGGACTAAGAAATAAGGGTGGAAATTACTTTCGAATCAAGCCTATATGGATAAATTCCTTTGTGAAATAAATATAAATATTACCTAAGATTGAAAGCTTGGAAGAAGGGGAAAATATGCTAGAAATTAATAACTAGATATTGGACACATTTGAGGTAATGAAAGGTCTAAGTGGCTTACCTTTTATTTTTGGGTGCAACAACAATGAAGAGGATGTAAAGAAGACAAAAGCTTGGAGACTTTATTTAGAATCTAAGGAGTCAAGATCAACATAAACTCTTAGTGGATGAGGTAACCTCTACTCTTTGGGAGGGGGCGAGCTAAGCTTTGACTCAATCCCCTAATCTAGCAACCAATTATGGCATAAGAAATTTTGTTTGTATTGTTGTTGTATTTCAAGTTTGTGATTGTTGACAACATATTATAGTCATTCTATAACAAGTCTTTAGGTGTTTTTTCATAGCCCTTAGTTTTTGATAAACAAGCTCTATGTTAGTTCCCAATAGTCCTATCAAATGTTGACTCACTCAATTGATATAAAAAAGTGCATGTATGCATCCAAAAAGAATGTTATGCTCCTAAGAGTTATGGGTTCTAATTTTATTTGTAATATAAAGAACCTTCCAAGTGCTACATATTGTGAAGTGTTACATTTGAATATAAATTAATAAATTGAAGAAATTGTACCTAATAAAAGTATTTTTTTTATCATGGGTATTGGAATTGAACTAAGTAAACCCAAAAGTATTAGAGATCCACTCAATCACTAAAAAATGCTTCTCTTTACATCAATAAAATAAAACTATCTTCTAACAACACCAACCATGAGAAGGTGGATGCTTTTTTGGTACCACTAACTTACATTTCAAGAAGTCAATAACATGATAAAATGAATGTCCTAGATTAAGAAGTACATAACAACCTAAAATAAAATTAATTAAAAAGTACAAAGCATACTTATAAACTATGTACAACCTTTAAGTCATTTCACCACTCCAATCCAACAAACCATGTAGACCTTCTCTACTCTTTATTGTGCCAAGTATTTTTGTATGGCCAGACTAATGAATTCTTTTAGAAGTTCTTATTAAAAATTATGTAATGCCTCACCACGTAACCCTAGAGGATGACACAAACATAACAGAAGCATAACAATTTTTTTTTTAAAAGTGTAATTAATAACAAGTAAAGTGAGCTACACTTAACACATACATCCTCTAGGGTACACAACAATGCTTATATTCAAATCCCATAACTTCCAAAAGTAAACTAATCCATAGCATATAAATAATACTCATGAAATAAATAACATACATCCAAAGCATTAAACTCGTCTCATTAGATACAAAGTACATTAATCAATCATTCATAGATTGCATTTATTCAATATAGTAGTTACAAAGCTCATTTCCAAAATGAGGAAGATCATACAATAATGTTACAATTACATTGATACAAGAATCATCCTCGAATACAAATGAGGAGTAGTACATATACAAAGTATCCAACTGAACCAATAGTACATAAGAGATGGTACAAGTAACTGGTACACATGAGCTCTCCAATCTGGAAGATCCCACTATCATGAACATAAAGTGGAAACTCAATGGTGTAAGGTGCACGTTCCACCCAACCAAGTGGTACCAAAAGGCCCACCCCCTGTGCTAGGAGATAGTAAAAGGGCTTCCTACGAAAAACCAACAACCTCTAAACACGGGAAACACACAATAATATACCATACAAGAAAAATACATACCTAAAGGTTACATTGCTTCCAGAGTAAAATTGTAGACATGCAAAATTGACATCATGCATTCCTCATATTTAATTAAATCATATTTGCCCATCAATTAAATAAATCAAGTTTATTTGATTAATCTCCTAAGGTTATCTCTTTAATTAAATAAATCATTTTTTGTCTCCCAAAGTTTCTTCATTTAATTAAATCAAATGTATTTAATTAAATGACTAATGTCCATTATTTCCTCCCATTTGATTTAAAATCTAAATCAAATGTCATGTCAACTAATCTCTATCTAAAGTTAATTAACTCATGATTAACTTCTAACACTAATCCTCTTTTCTCTAGCTTTTGCCACTTGCATAATAAATCATTTACTTTGATTTATTAATTCTTTTAATTTCCCTCAACATGGCATGAAAAGAGAATATTCTTCCAAATTTGAAAATACCTCCAAAAGGGATTTGTCCTTCCAACAAAACATGTAACTCCTCTCTCACAAGTCAAACTTGGCATTTAACTCATCTTTCATCCCTCCTAAACATGTCATTTCATCAAATTCAAATTTCAAACTTGCACATTGATCAAAATGTGCTCAACCTTCCTCCATTGACATGTTGACAAGTGGCATCTTGTCATTGGCTCATGTTTTGTCTCACATCCTCCATGTTTTGCATTCTTCCATCCTTCTTTGTTATAAATAGAGGCCTCCTCTATTGTATTAATCCTCCACAACTACACAATCTTCTCCACAATCTCAATCATTTGAATTCACATCCATAATCCAAGAGCTTAGCAAGGATTGGGAAAGTGATTCTTTCCACATAAAAGAAGCACCAATCCACTATGAGATAGGACTTTGATCATGTTTTATTTAGTTGTTTTGATTCTTTTTATCATATTTGCATATTTTAATATGATTAAATATTTCATAGGAACACTACTTTGTTTGCTTGTTTTAGACTAACATTATGCTAATGTGTGATGAAGTTTAAATAGTTTGCAGATTTATGGTGTTTACATCTAGCGCTCAAAGGAGGGCTTTAAAACAGTTAGATACATAAATTAGATATAAAAAATTTGCAGTATGTTATTGTTTGCAGGTTTTAAAACAGTTAGGATACGAATGAGCTGAAATTATTAGAAAGATTGCATATTTAAGGGGATAAGTTTTGTTGGTTTTGGTTGATATAATATGCAGTACTGCCACTAAATCTGCCGACCGTGTATAAATTGGACATATTTCCCTGGTAAACACAGTTCATATGATGATTATATTGTTGCTGCATTTGAAACAGTAGTTTATAGAAATACTCTTTGCATTAATCTCAAAATCTTGTGCCTAATATAATGAGTAGACACTGTTGTATCTAACTCCTTGAAGAAGTTCTTGATAAAGATTGATGTCAAATGAGCATTTTGTGTGCATATTGAGAGATTTGGGATGAAACGTTGCTGAAAATGGTAAGGAAGGCACTTGATGCTCGACGTTTTTCTTGGCTGTTCGTAGATACACCCTCAACGTTGCCAGATCATTCACTTTAATATCTTTGTGACTGCTATGTTGTGGAGGAGTGATCGCTTGGGAGATACCTAGTGACAGTGAAGTGCGTGGAAGAAAGGAGAATCAACCTCCCCATCGAACGAAGAAGAGCTCGTTGTCAACGACCATTTGTTTCCAGCTGTAGCAGTGGACTGAAGAGTTGGTGATTGCATCAAAACACAAGCCCAAAACTAAGAGCAACGGTAGAGTGTCAAGACACCGCATGGGGGTCAAAACTTCGCTAGTAGTGGTCGCTTTCTCTTCAAAGAGAACACACTCCATCGATGCCACAGATCCTCAAGCCATTATTTCTGCACGTTTGTTTTGCAGGGAGTAAAGTTAGCTCTATAGTATGGATAGTAAATTGTGGTTGTGGGAGCCGTTATTATCATTGCTATCCTAAGTTCGTTGTTTGTTTTGCAGGGAGTCAAGTTAGAAAGTAAATCAAATATTTAATTGCTTGGCTGTCATAATAAATACTTCTTTGCATTTAGCTCCAACAATTTCCACGCTTCCAGTTGTTATCATCATTTAAAAGTGTCTAGGGAGCTGAGGATCACAACTTTATCATCGCGGTCTATTGTCTTTTGTGCAAAATTTATTGCAGCCTCATTCAACTCTCTGAAGACCTTCATCTACAGTTTTCATCTGCCCGCTTTTTTTTGTTTTTTGAACCTTGCAAATATCTCTCTTTGTCGTTCAAAGTTGGTAAAGAGGGGAAAGCTCATATGATTGCAAATCTGAGTGAATATGAGGTGAGTAATAGATATCACAATGTTACTGTCATAACACGTTTCTTAGTCATTCTAGCATAGTGTTACCATGTTACTGTCATAACGTGCTTCTCAGTCATCCTTGTCGGCATGTCTCGTACAAAAATCTTTCATAGATGAGTCAACATTTATCGAGATTTTGAATCACCGTTGTCATTACGACTGCCTTTGATATGAAAAGCATATGCACCTATTATGTTCCACGATGAATATTGAAGTGCCAGAACATATGACGGTTCCCATCAAGAAATTGCTTGTCAGGGCTGAATACGATACTCCGTATTATCGAGTGGAATGAGTGGATAACGTCTTTCCAGCAAAGTTAAATGCACTGTATACCACAATTTGAATAAGGGCTAGCATCTGTATCATTGAATGAATGAATGAAAGATTTTAATGACGTCTACGAGACTAAACAGTCTATGGGACCAAGAAACAACTTAATTTTTTTTCATGCTCTTTTCTAAATCAGATCTCCTACTATTGATTTTGACTAGAAGACTAGCCGTCTGATTGATCTTATCCTCCTCGAATAACTGTTGCATATCGTCCATACACAAACTATTTGCATACTGTTTACGGATGTCTTCATAAGCTGTGCATTCCATGAAGAAGTGTCGCTCCGTCTCAACCACCCCCTTATCACAGAATATGCAAGTTCTTTCTTCCCATGTTTCCTTAGGAGACTTCCATCTACCGGTCTCACATCTAAGATGATCCGATCCCGTCCTCAGTTGTGCAATTAACACCCTCGCTTTCCCTTTAATAGCAGCCCCTAAATACGTTTTTTCACCATGATCCTTTGTCGGGTTAAACTCTTTGACGTAGTATGCTTTTTTTCACCCAATCTGATTTGACCACATGGCAGTCCTAAATTTTTCCTTCACGTAATTTTTTATTTCACTATTGGTGCTAGGACACTCCTGTAATTTGATGTCCCACTTGTTCAGCCACTTGTTGTTCTGCTTCATCCAGGTTTTCTTTCTACGGTTTAGCGCCTCCTCCATAACCGCTTTGGGCCACCGGTGGTTGTCCATATTTTCAATCTTCTTTAGATAACTTATCAACCGAATTATCGCCGATGCCTCCAAGGGAAAAGCCCCCGCTTCAGCTAAAAGAATTTCATATGGGACCGTGGCCTTAACTTTGAGATTGCTTGTTATTAGGTGTTTTTGGATCCTTTCTATTTGTTTCCAGCTGCACTTTGACATATTGCTTCCCCACACTTCACACCCATAAAGTACAACTGGCGTGACAAGTAAACCAAAAAGAGTTTTCATGGTTTTCCAATCCCAAAGTTCAGCTTTCCTACATCTGTTTTGCAGCAAGAAAGAGGCTTTCCAACCTCCCTGTATCCTTTTCGATCTACAAGTCTCCCAGCTGAGCTTATGGTGAAAATCAATCCCAAGATACTTGTATTCTTTCACTATATCAAGCGGACTACCTTCAAAAAGAAAGATATGTTGTTTTTCTTTTCTATTCAAAGAGAAAATCATGATTTTGGTTTTGGTGGTGTTCACTTGCATCCCCACTTCCTAACATAAGTGTTCTAGAGCTTTCAAATGTTCTTTTAACCCATGAGCTGTTTTTGAAATCAAAATAAGATCGTCAGCATATAGAAGTAATTTCACTACATAACCTGCCAATTGAATACCGTCCCCTCCATCCTTGCTTAACCAAGCTTCCAACTTATCAATGTAAAGCCCAAAAAGCATGGGAGATAAAGGGCAGCCCTGTTTAACTCCAATGTCGCTGCCAAAACACTCCGACATACCCTCACTTGTTCTAATTTTAGCATTAACCTTCTCATATAACCTATGAACAGTTGCTCTGTACACATTAAGAATGCCTAATTCTTCCATCCTATTCCAAAGTTTATCCCTAGGCACCATGTCAAAAGCTTTCTTGAAGTCAACGAAACAACAATAAGCTTCTTTACCGTGGCAGTCCCAAATCTTCTCAATCAAGTGCCTAAGGGTGATGCAGTGATCAATGGTAGAGTGCCTAGATCTAAAGCCTGCCTGCCCCTTTGCTCTTTTACCCTCATTTTCTGCCCAGTTGCTGATCCTACGTTCAACCATGCTCCCAAAGAGCTTGCCAAAGATAGGATTAACCATAATTGTGCGGTAGTTAGATGGGTTATTGATATCTCCACTTTTAAACAAAGGAATGACCATACTGGTAGTCCACACCAAAGGGAAGCCTTCTTGATTGACATTGTTGAAAATTCTTGTTATGTAAGGAGCAAGTGTTTCAATCCCCCACTTTAAAGATTTAGCCTGTATCCCATCTATACCCTACGCTTTCCCACTTGCTAACTTCTTTATTCCCTGTTTAATATCATCCACGGTGAATAGCTCCATTGATGTGTTAACAACCGGAGGATAGCCTTTCTCGTGGACCTGCTCATAAAGGAGCCTAGCATACTCTAACCATTAGGTATCCGTGATATTGTTTTCCAACTTCTTTTTCTTTTGCTGCAGTTCCCTCCAAGAGCCTTTAGGATTCTGCTTCCCAAGCGAGATTAGCTCCTTCTTTCATTAACATACTCAGTTTTTTTGGATTGCACTAATTTTATATATTTTTTCTTGTATTCTTTGTCCATACCACTCTCCTTTAGTGATCTCTTGGCTGTCTTACACTCATCATCATACCACGGATTTTCCGGAAATGTGTTTGCAGCCCCCACCTTGGGAAGAGACCTTTTGTAAGCATTTAATGCTTTGTGGATTATCGGGATTAGAAAATTGCTGTGAATATGGGCATCAACCTCTTTAATAGCATTAATCCCTCCCTCATTCTTCAAATCATGGAACTACTGCTTAAGAACAACATTAAATATTTCTTTATTTTCCTGATTTATGAGGATTTTACCCTTGGGAATGGCTTTTTTTTGCATGTGTTGAACTTGCTTGTTGTGCTGATTGATTGGAGAAATGTGAAGCTTAACATGAAGGGGTAAGTAGTCAGATTTCATCTCAATAGGACAGTCCTCTATGTCAAACTCCAACAGCCTAGAACCAAAAACTTTGAGAGCAAACCACGTAGTCAACCACACTTTGACCGTTGTAAGTCTTGCAAGTGACTCCCCCAGATGTCGGCCAATCTCTCACCCCGTTGCAAATAACCATGCCAAACAAACTACAAATACCAAGTAACTCAGTCCCAAACGAATTCACAGTGCCATTATCATCTTGAGATGTTCTTTCCCAATGGAGACCACCACCTTCCTCCAACCATATAGGATTGTTCTCCCCTTTTGCTTCACTACTCAACTGAAGAGACTGATTATTGGCTGTCCTCGCATTACAGTCACCCATTAAAACCACATCTCCAAGTATGTTAAAAGTAGAGATATCTTTTTTTAGTGATGCATACAGATCTTCGTTGTCTAAATTCCGCTTCTTATAAAACTTTGAATTTTTTGGAGCAAAGTAGCAAGCAGCTAGACTAAAAGTTACTCCATTTTCAGTTATTTGCAGCCATATGTATTGTTTATTTGTGTCTTCTTTTACAAACTCAACAATTCCCTGCCACTTCTCAGCTATTAGCACTACAACCCCTCCATGACCTTTACCTGTTTCATTTCCTTCGTCCCAAATTGAAACTTATCTCATTAGAGGGATAAGTGGATGACTCTCTTTATTCAGTACATAAGAAGTTTCTCTTTGGCCCCACAGATTATTCTAGTTCAATGGTGTAATTAGAATCATTTCATTTTCTTCTTTTACTTTTTTAGTGGGATAAATTGAATAGAATAAGATATTTTTAAGAAACATGAAGTCAAAGATAATTTAATAATGTGAAAACAAACTAACCACTAACTAGAGGAGAAGGTCTAGTACTTAAGTACATATTCCAATAATTGTTATAATTTTTTTTGATTTATTGATCCAATATTGGAAAGGTACCTTTTGTTATTAGTATGGAGCAAACTATTTTGTGCTTACAAATTACTTTCAATGGTTTCATTCACTTGAAACTTTCTACGGAGATAATTATTTTTGACATTTATTCACTTATATTTGACATTTATTTTCTTGGGGGAAGGAGAAGATAAGATGGCATCGATAGAGTAAAATCATAGATGCCTTTATATCTTGAAGTCACTCATTTATGTTTTTGCAGGCATCCTCATTAATTGGCATTGCTCATTTATGACTTTTGCAGGCTAAGTGAAGGGGATTTGAAATCTTGCTTAAATTGTTGAGGCATTTTGTTTATGCAAGGGACTTGCAACATTGAAAGATAAGAGGCGATCTTGGAAGAATCTTGGAGTTAAAGAGAATTGAACATTAAATTTGGAGTTGATAAAGTTTAAATGCTTAGAGCTTCCATTCTATGCTTTAGTTTTCTATTTTAGGTCAACTCACATCTTTTTGGGCTCTAAAAAGAACACTACAAAAGCTCTCGTTTTTGCTACAAAAGGATTAAAAAGAACTTTAGACAAACTCACTAAATTTGGTTTGAGGCTAACAATTGAACAAGGCAACTTTCATATTTCATTTTGGTGTAATAAAAAGAATCAAATCATTGCTTTGTGGATTTAAAATGAACACATGCTGCTTTGTTTTGTAATCAATTACCCAAAGTAATATCATCGAAAGGACATATGCGCTTCTCTCGCGCCTCACGAAGATCTTGAGAATCAAAAGGCCTTTTAGTGACATTAAATTGTGTAAATGATTACCCACACACTTCAATTTGGATCCCAAAATTGAACAAAACTTGTGAGTGTGAGTGTAACATATCACGTTTGTTCTCTTTGTTTCTAAACAAAGATTGATCGAACTACGGGTGTGTTTGCTCACTTTTGTGCTATCTTAGAGGGCTTGCCTTGTGGGAAAAAGTAATCACCCAAGGGAATGACCCAACCGGGAACATGCTAAAGCCAAGCGACTTCCACTCGAGATATAAGTGTGGGTACTTGAAGAAACACAAGTATCACGAGGATTATTCCAACGAAAAGGGAAGCAATGGTCTCTCGCCGCATGGATGGTCCCCCACGAACAAAATGCTCACATTAAAACCCTTGTTTATGAAGGCCAAAATTCCTATCTATTTGTTGGTGCAAGAACGGTCATTCTGAAGCCACCCCACACTTTTACGACTTTTAGTAGAGATGGAAAGTATCCCATGGGATTTTCATGGGTACTGATGCTTGGCTGACCTGAGAAGTGAGTGTATTGTAAGTGGGAGCCTGTGTGGTCAAGCATCTAACCATCCGCTGGAAGTAGGCGTAGCTAGACTTGTCCAAGTGGGGACTCAACAAATATTGTCTCAAATATCCATAGGGTTGTGCATGTTCTTAAAGTCAAAACACTTTGCTTGATCGAAAACATTGGAAAAACAAACATTTAACATGGTCATCAAATTTCAAACCCTTTAGAGAAGCAAATATCTTTGAACAAATTCATGTGCTATTGCTTTCCCTTGGGATTCTCATCCTTAGAGGTTTCTAAGCATTTGTATTTCATCTCAATTTGCTCCTACTAAAGTCAGATTAGGTAACCTTTTCCTTGATTTCCACATAATGCACCTTGTGGGATGAGAAGAAGTTAGGACATTGAACATCTAGTTTCAAAACCTAAACAAGAGAGTGTTTGTGGTAAAAAGAACTCATTAAACAAAGCTAAGAATAATTGGACCCCACACATGTGCTTGGTATCTTTTGGTCATATGGTTTTCATGCAAACATTGGTCTTTTGGTTTGAACTACTCTTTGGAAAAAGCATGTTCTTCAATATCTTGGTCTTGTAAAAAAGGTTCTCCTTAGGTTCATTTAGGATCAAATCAAACACTTCATTCATCCAAACATTTATCATCTCCATATTATAAACAACTTTAGAGCTTTGGAAACATCATTATCTAGACTTGGGTACATCCTTAAACCAAATCAAAATCATCTGTTTAGTTAGGTGTGTGTTGATAAATCCTTCCTCACACAGTTAAATTATCACCCTTTTGAACAAGTTCATCCTAATATCACATCTAACATCTTAGGGTTTACAAGCTCATTATCCAATCAAACCAATCAAAATCAAACCCTATGTAGTGTTGATCCAAAGTTCCTAAAAGTTCAACACCCATATCATTCACCCCTTTCATCCTTCATCTCATCATTGGTCCTACATTCCTTAGATTCACTTTTGCAACAAGGTCAAAACACAAGAAAAAAATGGAATATAAACTTGATTCATACATCATGAGTAATCCAAATCAACCAAAATTTCAAAGTCTTACGAAACTAATGGGTTATCAACACTCACATTTATACAATACGTACACGAGATCATTATCTCCTACAAACCTCAATGGTACAACAAATGTGAGTATGCCTAATATAAATTTTGGAACACCTTTCCCTATGATATATTTAAATCAAAGTCAAAACTCACAAATCTATCAACTGAACAATCAATGCACGAGTCTTCAATCGAACAACATTATCCCACCAAATCCATACATGCAAAATGTGAATACACCAAGTACAAGTTTACCAAACATGAACATTTCAAATCCACACTTGGTAAAATTTGGGATAAATATGTTTGTAAATCATACAAATGTTGTTCAAAGTCCAAACAAGATGTTAATGACTCCATGTGTTAATCCAAGTCAAGGTAACACCATACAAAATCAAGGCAATGTGATTCCCAAACACAACAATGTTCAATTTCAACCTATCATGCCAAATCTAAGCATCACCCCAAGTCAGAACATCGGCCAAAATCAATTTTTCCATGATCCCATGCAAACACCACAAGTGTACATTCCAAGTCTGCTTGAACAAAAGCCAAATCAACTATGTCAAGGAAGCCAAGATCAAAATTAAGACCAAACTTTGCTAGATCAAATTGCTTCACTTACTAAAATAATTGAAGCATTGCAACAAGGGACATCTCCACCCCAAGATCAATACACTCTTCCATTGGCTAAACCATTTCATCAAAGTGTTGAGTTGTGTTCACAACCACATCAAGAACAATATCTCCAATGTCAAGAAGTTAGATATCAAGATCGACCACATCAACAAACCCAATTGCCACATCTCCAAAATCAATCACCACAAGGTCAATTTAAAATCTCACAAGGTAACAAACGAAAATACACACCACTTGGGAAACCAATCAAATCGATCATGCAATAGTTGGTGCAGGAAAAACTCATCACAATTCCCACCTATGAAAATTATCAAGATCCCTTAGTGAAACCACCATGGTACAATGAGAATCGCCTTTGTGATTTTCACAAAATAAAGGGACACACAACATCATATTGTATTCGACTAAAAAATCTCATCCAAGACTTGATTGATCAAAAACTAATAACTATTGGGGACAATAATCAAGATTCAACCACTAGCGATAGCATTGAAAATATATCCACCACAATTGTTGAAAACAATGTTCAAGATATTTCCATTAATGAGCACATTGAAGATGTTTCTACCCCATCCGATGATCAACTCACCATACATCAAGAGCCACTTTTTAGTCATCTATCTCAAAAATTTATTCTAAAGTAAGATCAAAATCTTTCACCAAGGTCTAGCAATGGTCCTTTCCAAGATATGTTGACCCCCTTTGACCTCATGGTTACAGATACTGAAGGAATCCTCAACGCGACACTTGATCCAAGTCCACTCAAAGATCAAGAGGATATTGAACCACTTACTATGACTAATGATGATGTCCAAGAACCTTTGTAATCAATCCATCCTTTGAAACTGACCCATGTCAAGAATTTGATCCAAAGCATGTCAAAAGCAATCCCAAAACTAATCAAGATCAAGAATTCATATCTCCAAGATATTACAATGATCTAATGGATACTCTCCTATCTATACAAGATGATCACATCCACATAGCACTTACTCCTCCATCTACCCATGAGATGCTTTCTATGAATGGACACATAGATGATCTTCATTTAGAATAGGATTCCTTTACTCCTGATATTATTACACAAAAAGAGTAGGTTATTGATTCCTATAGTCAAATAAATTTGTCAACACCAGGATTAGATATATCCCAAATTCAAACTGAGGACATCATGTTTGAGGATATCCAACATTATCCACTCAAGGAAACAAGTTAGACAAAATAGGGTATTCCGGAGTCAGCGGAGCAACAAATTGAAATCACGTCATCTGCAGTGGTCATTTATCAAAGAATGTTTACTGAACAAGACATCTCAAAATATGTAGAATCAATGAACAAAGGTGCTACTACCACCATACTAGGGGCAACTTCATCTCAAGCAAACGTCAACATAGGGAGCACAAAGAATCCTTATGAGGAAATTGATGGCAATACTACAACCAGCCATGTCATGAATCTTCATCCACCCATCACCCCATCCATGAATTGGGACCAAGATCAAAAGAAGAATTTGAATCAAAACATGGAGGACGTTATCAAAGCAAGAAAAGCTGAGAAGAATAATGGAAAAATCAAATACACATGGATACCAAAGAATACAAAGAAAGATTATCCATTTCAAACTCCATTAGTCAAAGAAACTATGGGGAAAAATAAAAAAGGGAAAAGTATCCATCAAAAATGTCCACAAAGGAAAAAGCATGCTTCTCAAGTGATGTACAAAGTATATCAAGCGATTGGTCCTAATTCCATGCACACTTTCATATCCACCCATCATTGCTTATCTTCCCAAGTTTGGAGAGTCAAAGGTTCCAAACTATCAACCAATCCATCTTTTATTCCTAAACACACTCCATCCATGCCTCCACGCATGATATCCAATTCTCACATTAACCATGTATTGGCAACCACCCTTCATCATAAGGATTCAAAATGCACTCTATTGCGATGTGCGCACAAAGACAAAGTTAACCCCGATGTCAACAAAACAGATCAGGAATCCCAAAAAATGCATTCAAGTGCATGTATCGTGGCAAAGCAACTTCTTCAAGTAGGATATCAATGACACATTATGACAGAAGCATCTACATCAACAACACCAGGTGATTCAACATGAGCTTAAAAATCTTTCACAGAAAAATACAAAAAATTATGAAAATCCAAAAAAATTAGAAAAAGGATTGAAAACAATAAAGAAAAAAATTGTCCTCCAATGAAAACCACTACGGTGGCGCTTTGGGTAGGTACCATGATGAAAACTTGGAAAGCAAGCGTCATGTGTAGAATCGAGCATCTACGTGCGCCAGTTCAGGTGAAAACATCTCATCCCATCCATAAACCAACATTCCATCCATCTTATCCATAATAAATCCATTCATTCATGAACCATTTATCCAATCCATTTTTATCCATCTCCATCCATAGTCCACATTATCTTGATCTTGATAAAGTTTGGTGCACACTTTGCACTTGCTTATGGTAAACATCTTGACATGGGTCATTTTCATTGATTCTATCCTACCCAACATTATCTGAGCCATGAAGCATTATCCAATGAAGCTTTCCTTTGTTTGAACACCTTATCTTATCGCAAGATAATCCATATCCCTCCATCCATACACTTATCTAGGCATCCATTCATGACATTCCATACATTGCTAGACACTGGGGGCAGGTATTTACATCTTGCTTCGGGAATAAATCTTGATCTATATCCTCAGACTTATGTGGTGATCCGAACATTGGAAAATCAAATTGGTCAAGCATTTGTGAGCCAAAATCCAAATCACTAACCCATGGCATATTTTGACGAGAAGATGTTCCTTATCAAGCTTTATCTTTCATCGAACATGAATCCAAACAATCAATATCGGTCGCATCTAATTTTTACTTCAATATCGAATCAAATTATTCAAAAAAATCTTGTTTCAAATAAAGCTTCAAAATACTGATCAATCAAATCCAATCAATCCATCATCATCTCGAGATATCCTTCCCAATCCTTGTGTTATCATCATCAATCTATGAATCCGATCAATCAACCTTAGCTTGGTTTTCAAAAAAATCCCAAAATAGAGCGTTGATATCATTAGACACATCCTTATCCAAATCGTCAAAATCATGCGAAAATCCAAAAACATCAAAACATCAAAAAATTCAAAAACATCCAAATTATATCAAAATCCAAAAACAAGTCAAAAAGTTAGGAAAATGTCAAAAACATGGTTATCCGAACTATGTCGTCTTTGAGCTTAAACGTAGGCAAGGCTAATCTTTGATCAGCCCCCGAGACACAAAAACACAAAAACATTCAAAAAACACAAAATCCAAAAATATTCATAAAATCTCAGAAAACTCCAAAACATTTGAAAATTTGAAAATCAAAACATTTGAAAAATCTCAAAAAATACCAAAAATAGCCTCAAAACATTTCAAAACATCAAAAACATCCAAATATTTGAAAAAAATCCATCTGTCTCATTTCGCTTTCATTCGTAATAAGCTTCCATCCATAATAAACTGATCGTCACCTTCATCATTTGGCAAAACAAACAAAAACAACCACAACAATCAACAAAAGCAAACTTGTAAACACAAAATCAAACTCTTGATCATTCATAAACATGTCAATCAACCTTATATCAACAGCCTTTCAAAAAACCTATCAACTTTCCACCATCCACTAACATGTCCTAAGATGTATCCTTCCTACAATGGGCATTATTTATTGGAAAAACACTTTGGATAAACAAAACGACATGCTAGAATCCACTAACATGTCCTAGGATGTATCCTTCCTACAATGGGAATTATCTATTGGCAATCGTTTCAATTCTTATCCTAAACAAAAAAAATCCCTTTGGATAGAGGTATGA
The DNA here is from genome assembly GCA_007258455.2 of Sequoia sempervirens. Lineage (NCBI taxonomy): Eukaryota > Viridiplantae > Streptophyta > Pinopsida > Cupressales > Cupressaceae > Sequoia > Sequoia sempervirens. The sequence goes on from VDFB02389685.1 coordinate 43,224, forward strand.
AGAACATTGACTTGTTTGTGTGCCTGATCTTTTCTTTTTGATTTATCTTATTGTGCTCATTCCAATGACCTCTCGATGATGTCTAATCAAAGCGATTTAGAGAGAAAGGAATGGGGCATCGATCATTATCTTTTTGTCTGTTGTGCTTGTTGGATGTTCTTGTAATATAACTTGGTGAATACTTGCTTTGTTAGGTGCATCCTAGCAAGGTTTCCGTATGTCAAGTGTGAACAAGAATACTCCTATCTGTTTGTCGAGTCAAAGTCCATCATACTAGGTACACCACCATCTTGGTTCTTTATACCTCGATGCATCGTATCTATGTGTGTTATCAAATATAAGGTAAGTAGCCCTTTTAAAGTCCTAATTCCTGATAAGAAAATCATCCATCTCTCATAATCATCTCTAATAAAGTTGGCTTGTTGAATCCTCTTGTCATCATCTCATTTCTTCTTTCTTCTCTCTGTGCTAACAGTTAATCATCATCACCAATCCATCCATCCTGCATCCACAAATCATTAACATACATAATCATAGCATATCACATCATCCATCTCATCCATCTCACATGCATTACATTATCATTTAAGTTGTTTAGGATAATATAGGCTGGTTATTCTAAGCATCTTAAAACCATCAACATACTGCACATCATATCATATCATATAAGAAACATTGATCATCTCACATGCATGTTCATCATCATAATATAGATCTGTTAGTCTAAGCATCTCATAAACCATATATTTGCATAAAACATCCATTGCATAATCATATAGGCATTGTCACATCATTCATCTCAAATGCAATACGTCATCATTGTAAGCTGTTTAGGATAATATAGATTTTTTATTCTAAGCATCTTGAAACCATCTCATTTGCATCATTATCATAACCATCCATACGTCCATCTTGAACCTCTGTGTCATGATATAAACCCTCAAATTGAATTTTTTTATTAATCTCTTGAGGGGGCAGTGTCCCAGTATACTTCTTTCTGTTAGGGCATCCGAAAAAATAAGAAATTTTTTGAATTTTGATCGCGGCAAGTTTATTCTTTGAACCAACACAACAAGTACATTGCTTCAAAGAGGGGAAAAATGTAGAAATGCAAAATTGACATCATGCATTCCTCATATTTAATTAAATCATATTCGCCCATCAATTAAATAAATCAAGTTTATTTGATTAATCTCATAAGGTTATCTCTTTAATTGAATAAATCATTTTTGTCTCCTAAAGTTTCTTCATTTAATTAAATCAAATGTATTTAATTAAACGGCTAATGTCCATTATTTCCTCCCATTTGATTTAAAATCTAAATCAAATGTCATGTCAACTAATCTCTATCTAAAGTTAATTAACTCATGATTAACTTCTAACACTAATCCTCTTTTCTCTAGCTTTTTCCACTTGCACAATAAATCATTTACTTTGATTTATTAATTCTTCTAATTTCCCTCAACATGGCATAAAAAGAGAATATTCTTCCAAATTTGAAAATCCCTCCAAAAGGGATTTATCCTTCCAACAAAGCATTTAACTCCTCTCTCACAAGTCAAACTTGGCATTTAACTCATCTTTCATCCCCCCTAAACATGTCATTTCATCAAATTCAAATTTCAAAATTGCACATTAATCAAAATGTGCTCAACCTTCCTCCATTGACATGTTGACAAGTGGCATCTTGTCATTGGCTCATGTTTTTTCCCACATCCTCCATGTTTTGCATTCTTCCATCCTTCTTTGTTATAGATAGAGGCCTCCTCTATTGTATTAATCCTCCACAACTACACAATCTTCTCCACAATCTCAGTCATTTGAATCCACATCTATCATCCAGGAGTTTATCAAGGATTGGGAAAGGGCTTATTTCTACATCAAAGAAGCACCAATCCACTATGAGATAGGGGTTTTATCATGTTTTCATATGCTTTATTTAGTTGTTTTGATTTTTTTTTATCTTATTTTGCATATTTTAATATGATTGAATATTTCATAGGAACACTACTTTGTTTGCTTGTTTTAGACTAACATTATGCTAATGTGTGATGAAGTTTAAACAATTTGTAGATTTATGGTGTTTACAAAAATAATCAAGTATATCAACTGCACAATACATGTTGTTGTCATAGGAGTGTCATCACAAAGTTGCATGGGTTACCCTGGCAGATCTTCCTGGGCCCCGACCCCCATCTTGGGTTACCCTGGTAGCCTCTCACGACCCCTGACCCCACATGCAAACTGATGCAGAATCAAATATCTTTCAAAGGGACAAGATAATGATCTTGCCATTCCAGGCCTTCCTGTCTCATCCCAAGTCTAAACAATCCCTTGAGCCCATGATTGAGGCACAATTAACAAGTTATATGATTTAAGCTACCCTTTCCTCTAAGACAATTATTTAATTTCCACTGAATTAACTAACTCTCACATGAGTTACCTTGACACCACTTTGTGCGCTGACCCCCATTGAGAGCCACTCCCCTATTGAAAACACAAGGATATAATCCAAAACCCAAGGGTAGACAAAGTGCACAAAAACCGATAATAAATATCAATCATAATGCAAGAGGAAACACATCTCGTCCGTAGTAATCGGGTGTTTAACTGAATTACAACCAAGTGCACTACCCAAGGAAAACAAAGGGTTGAACCATAAATCACAACAACCCCCTCATAAAATAACATCATCTGGAAGACTTACATACATGACTAACCGATTTCCCCAACTCACGAGAACATAAGAAATCATAATTTAATAAGCAATTCAGGCAGGAAATAAGGCTATCATTAGGATTTCCTAAATCCAATTTTCATCTCAAGAATACAATAATACATTGGTTGAAATAAACCAACGTAATATAATTTCATTTACAAACAATAAGAAAATTAGCTCCATTTGTTTATTTCAATTTCCCAATTACATATAAATAAAAATCAATTTCCTCTTTTAAAACATTTCATTTTAAAATATCTAACTTGTGCAATTACACACACCTGTTGTAGGAATATCCATTTAAATACATATATTTAAATATATATAATTATATATGTATTTCTATTTAATTATATATATAAATATATTATTTAATGATTTAAAAAAATAGATTACAATTTTCCAAAAATAATTATATAATATATATATATACACATATATATACACATAGTATCAGAGCTGAATAATATTGTTGAGGATGATCTCAGCTATGCAGCTGAGGAGATGTGTACGTTAGGGATGTCAGTTGTTTGCAGTGACAGTAGATGACTTGGAGGTTAGTGATAGTGAGGAGAAGGTTTCTCTTGATAGCCACCCCATACTTTAGGAGTATGCAGATGTATTTCCTGATGAGATTCCAGGGATGCCACCTCAGCGTAACATTGATTCCAAGATTGATCTTATACCTGGTTCTGATCCTATTTCACGAGCTCCGTACCATATGACTACACAAGAGCTTAAGGAGCTCCACTTGTAGCTGGAGGAGTTGCTAGCAAAAGGTTTCATCCACCCTAGTGTTTCACCTTGAGGAGCACCAACAATTTTTGTGAAGAAGGATGGTTCTCTCTGTCTGTGCATAGACTACTATCAACTGAATAAAGTGACAATAAGGAATCGATATCCCTTACCTAGGATTGATGATTTGTTTGATCAAATTAAGGGTGCTACAGTCTTTTCAAAAATTGATCTTAAGTCAGGGTATTATTAGCTATGTATTTTTGATTTTGACATTCATAAGATGGTGTTTCACATACGTTATGGTCACTACAAGTTTATAATGGTACCGTTCGGTTTGACGAATGCGCCATCTGTGTTCATGAGCTTGATGAACGAAGTCTTTCACACTCATCTAGATAGATTTGTATTAGTATTCCTTGATGATATATTGATCTATTCTAGGATAGTAGAGAAGCATGAGGAGCATCTGAGACAGGTTTTGCAGTGTTTGAGAGATAATTAGTTGTACACTAACCTGTCCAAATGCGAGTTCTTTAAGATTAAGGTTAAGTACTGATGTGCAAGGTCGTTGATGTCACAACTTGCATCATTTAATCAATTATTTATCGAATCGGGTGTGTCTTAGAGCAATATGTGATAAGGATAGTTGTCACAGATTCTTTGGAGGGTTTTGCACTATAAACAATGACTTCAGGAGCTTTTAGGAGCTCTTAGGAGGTGAACTTTAGCGACTGATTCTTAAGGTTTAATTCTATCTTATTTTCTAATTTAAAATTCTGTTGACTTATTTATGAATTTATTGAACTTGATTTAGACCGATTCATGGAGACAACTAATGATTACTTTAATCCTTAATCTAAAACACAAAATCCAAATTATTTTTCTTTTAAAAGAAATCCAAAATTAATTGTTGAAAATTAAACATTAATTAAGAACAAAAATGAATTGCGAGGAAATAACGATTTACTCTAGAAAACATAAAGACTAATCTCCAGGAACAGATTTTCAACAAACTCCAACTTAATCTTTCCATAAGTTCCAATCATCGCTTCTAATGAAACTTAATAAATAAACACCAAACTTAACTACTTCAAATAACATCTAAATCCAATTAATTTGATAAACCTTATAATGATTCCAACAACTTAATCTAACCATAATAAACTAAAAATTGAAAAGTAATTCAAGCAGAAGTAACTATCCAGAATTAACATTCACTAAGTCAGAAAATGATTTAACAACTTAACATTCTAGAATTAACATCTACTTTAGATTTAATACTAATGAATTAGAAATAGCATAACTTAGCAAAATACCAACACAAGATTGTTCCAAAGGTTGAGCGGGCCCTACTCTTCCTCGGGTAAGATCTCTTAACACAGTGATTGAATGAACTCCTTTCTTTCATTCCCATTGATCAAAAGTAGAACACAGAACAAAGTATTGTTGTTGAATTACAAAAAATTGATTGAAATTATCTAACTCCTAACTAAGACCGAAACATGGATATTTATAACAATATCATTATTATATTTCTAACATGGCGTCAACTGCCAAGACTTAAGGCAACCAAACTAAAGATTACAACAAAACTAAAACATAAGTGAAGTATGACTAAAGTAGGACATGGAGAAATATGCCAGATTGGCGCTAGAAGTAGAAGTCCCATAACCGACTATAAAGAAGTCGATTTGGACTTGAGTGACTCATCATCCAATAGGGCTCATCTATGGCATATTCATCCATCATGATTAAACAGAGAGTTTAACCACCTTATCAATCTTTAAAATACCCTGTTCAAAAAACCTTAAGAAAAGGATAACAATTATGGTAGTAAAAGATCAATGCAACATAATTATTTCATTCAATATCATCATAGAGTAACACAATTAACATAAATCATTACTTCAAATATATCCACTAACTTAGCTAAACATAAAGAAAAATAAATAAATATGTTAATCTATAATCTACTGCCAGACATGTCAATTAACAAAAATAACAAGTCTTTTAAACATAAAATGCTTTAAATGAAAGTATTCTAAGTCTCTCATCAAGTACCTTGGGCATGTGATATCAGGAGAGGGTATTGCAGTGGATCCTGTGAAGATCCAAGCAATCATTGATTGGCTTGCACCCACTAATGTGGCAGAGATACACAGTTTCATGAGATTATTAGGTTATTACAAATGCTTTGTTTAGGGTTTCTCTAGGATAGGACATCCAATCACTTCTCTTCAAAGAAAATGGAAGAGACTTGTCTGGTCAGAATAGTGTGACGCAACATTTCAGACTCTGAAAGAGAGGTTGACGAACGCACCGATTCTTGCGATACCTGATCCTACTGGAGATTTTTTTGTTTGTATGGACGCATCTTTGGAGGGATTAGGAGTAGTTTTGATGCAAAACGATTGTGTTATTGCGTATGAGTTGCACAAACTTAAGGATCATGAGTTGAATTACCCCACACACGATCTTGAGTTGACAACGATAGTACACACTTTGATGAGATGGTGGCATTACCTGTTGGGGCACATATTTGAGTAGCATAGTGACCATTGAAGCTTATAGTACATCTTCACACTGTGGCTCCCCTTGCAGGTTTCCCTTTTGGCTTATCTATAGGTGCAGACAAAAATTCTAACCAACCTTGCTTCCCAATTTTTTTTAATCAATGGTGTTTAATTATCAAATGTATTAATCCTTGGTATTTTATAGAAGATTTCCCCCTAGCCTTTACTCTCAAAATCATGGAAGAAATTTTTTGGAACAAAAACGCTGTCAGATTTATCCTAGTAGAAGGTTTTGTCTAACCATACCTCAAATATATTAATAGTCATAGTCTTGGACCCAATATCGTGCCATATTGTCCTTCGCATGTGAAGAAATTCATAAGCCATGTTGCAACAATTCTCCATGGCTCATCCAAACTGTTACGAGCTATGCTGCACTGGTCTCCTTTATGCAATTGAATTTCCGGTATTCTTTCTGGCTCCTGGTGAAATGAAACCACCAATTTCTCAAATTTAACCCAACCCTTGTTAACTGGTTTTTCCTTAGCTGGGATTCCAGAAATTTCACTTATAATTTCTAGAGTGACTTCAATTATCTTTCCCCTTACTCTGGTGACATTCACATTAAATTTTATCACAAATTCCTCAACCATTTCTGGCGGGAAACCTTCATACTGCATTATAAAATTCAGCCACCCAACTTCTTCTAACAATCTTCTGGTTTTTGAATCAAGATTGAAGTTCTTTGGCTCAACATTTCTCTTATTTCCCATCTCTCTCTGTCAAAAATTATGGACTTCTACAATGGTGGACTTCACTGGATGACTTTAACTTGTAGTCTGAATTACTTACTATGGATGCAAGTGTTTTCCTTTAATCTAAATATGCAAAACTAACTAAGAATGCAAAATGAAAACTACAAGACCTCCTCAACGATTAACCTAAGGAAAAGCACAAAAGAAAAGATAAAAATGACAATGATTATACCTTTCATGCCAATCTCCTTGGTTGGCCGTTGATGTAGCTTGATATGTATGCTCCTTTTAATGGTAATGTGACAAAAGGGTGGATGCAAAATGAGATGAGAGCTAAACTAGGTGTGGCATGATGATGAGTATGTAAAATGACTTGAATGCAATGCTTAATGATGGCTTGGATGGCTCACAATTTTGATAGCATAAAGGTGCTAGAATTCTTAAGGTGTTACCATGCATTAGAAGAGGGGGAGTGTTTATAGAAGAAGTTGAATTCTAATGGTCAGGATTGAGCCACCATGGCCAAAATGGAGGGATATGGTGAGTTGAGGACTCACAAGTCCTCACATCTTGACATGTGGAGGGTGAGGTGTCCAAGGGTATGATGAGATGGAAAGAGGTACAAGTGAGGTGGAAGAAGGACAAATGATGTGGAAGGACATGTACTTTGAAAGTACCTTGGGAGATGAAAAAATTTCCTCAAAAAGGAACTTCTTGTCCCCAAGTGAGAATGAAAGTGACATTTAAGGAATTTTAGTATTCTTCAAAAATCACCATGGGGAAGAGGAAAGTAGTTGGAGAAATAAATGTGAATTAAAAATTCACATGATTGGAAGAATCTTCTAAATAAGAAAACATTTCCAAAAAGGTGGGATTTTGACACATGTGAGTGATGTGACAAGTCAAATATTCTTGAAGACTTGGACACATGTGAGTGATGTGACAAGTCAAAGGTTCTAGGACTTGCATAGGAATAAGGAGAGTCTTGGAAAGATAAATGTGAATTAAAAATTCACATGGGGAAGAGAGGAATTTTGGATGAATAAATGTAAATTAAAAATTCACATGGGGAAGAGGATCAATACTAAATGTGGAAAATGTGAAGGTTGACCAAAAAAGGTATGCTAAATGTAGCAAGGGGATTAGATTAAGGTTGTGTAAATACATGATTAAGAAAATTAATGAGAGATTAGAAGAAAGTGGGAGGTTATGGAGGATGTGACATTAATCCTAATTAAGGAGTGCACATCCTAATCATGGATTAATTAACTTAATCCAGATTAGAAGAGGGTTATCGAGGATGTGAGAAGGTGAGAGAAAAAATAAGAATTTAAAAATTGATTTTATTCAAAATGATCAAATGACTAAATTAAATAAATTGATATGTTTATTTAATTTAGAGAGGAAAAGGTGTAAGGTAAAGTATTTAATTGTTCAATTAAATACTTTAGAATTTAGGCAAAAAAATGAAATGTCAATCAAATAAATCGTTTAATTAATATTGATGAAATAGATGAATAAGGTAGACAGGTTTGACCATGTGGGAGTGGTCAAATTTGGATGTCTACATTTTTCCCCTCTTTGAAATATTGTTAAAATAACAGTGTTTTGAAGAAAAGAAAATGCAGATGACTCTATAGAGGAAGCGACTAGAGAATAATGCCCCAGCATGGGAGGAGATGTGTGAGCTACCCAAACAGAGGGAAATGTAGGGAGATGCCC
>VDFB02389686.1:0-34124 GCA_007258455.2 Sequoia sempervirens
ATGGGAGAGGGTGGGAGAGAGTGGAAGAGGGTGGGAGAGAGGGTGGGAGAGGGTTGGATAGAGTGGGAGAGAGGGTCGGAGAGTCAGAGAGCATGGGAGAGAGGGTAGGAGAGTAATAGAGTATGGGAGAGATTTGGAGACACTGGGAGAGTGGGAGAGGGTGGGAGATGGTGAAAGTGTGTGGGATATAGGGTTTGAGTGGGTCTAAATTTATTATAATGTGAGCATGTTATTGATAAATAGAGAGACACCCATTTAGTGAGAAATAACACAAGTGCGTTATAATGCGTGCACATTATTTATTGCACTAAAAATTGTTAAAAAACACAATATACCCATGATGTCGGCCCACATTCTACATATTCTCCTAGTTTTGTGCATGCTCCGACAAAAAGTAGCTTTTTGGTGATTGAGTGAAGTGTGCATGCAGGATATTTAGATTCGACCACCTTTTTCATGATATTTCCATAACCTTTGCATGAAATAGCAGAGTTTTCATGTTGGAAGGCATGTAATATGAATGCAAGTTTGAATTGCAGTGATAACTGATATACAGTTGAAGTTTGGAGGGGAACAAGCTTTTGAAAAAGTCAAATTTTTGAAAAAATTGAGGAAAGAAGAAGCAAAAGCTACATAATTGGGTAGAACTCCTCCATTTGAAAATTTGATTTTTTAGGTATGTGAAGTCTTTGTACATTTTATTTCATTCTATTATGGATTTCTTTCATTTTTGTTGTTTTTCTTATTCCATGTTGATCAAATTGTTTGTTTGTCATGTGACAACCTTAGGTTGTCAATAGACATTTTAAATTACACAATTCTATACACTTTCTTATTACATTTTTAAACCACATCTCTTTGAGGAATTTTGTTAAATTTAGCAATTGACTTTCTTTGTGTATACTTCCAAAGCTTTCATTGAGGTATTTTGTCAAATATTTATACAAACCAGTTGATTGCCTTGTCTATGCTACCAAATTTTCCATACATGTCTCTAAAAAATTAGAATATACTCCTAATGCATGCTCAAATAGGTTTCCAATACAAAAACCCTTAATTTGGTCATAAATATCTAAGGTTTTCTATATTTCACAACTCCAAGGCCTTCCTGATGCAGAGCCAAGGTGAAGATTAACACATAACTATAGACACCTAAAAATGGCCTAGGTCTCCAAGCACTATTTTACCACTTTTCATCCTAGCATAATTATGACACTTTAATTATGTTCCTAACCCATCTTCAACTATTAATTAAATAATTCACAATTATTTAATTAATTCAGGGTCTTCTATTTTTCCTGATTATTAAATGAATAAATCATATTTATTTAATGCATCACTAGTTATCTAAAGTCAACTCATAATTAAATAAAATTCTCATTTTATTTAATTAGCCTTTGTCATTAATGTCCCCCTAATTATCAAATAAATATATTTTAATATATTTATTAAATATGTCACTAATTCCTAAATCCCCTCTTTTAATTAAATAGATTTACTAATTTATTTAATTAATTAACCACTTCTTCTAAATTAAATAATTATTTTTAATTATTTAATTGTTGTATGTGACATTTCTTTATTTTTAAATAAAACAATTTATTTAAAAATGTCTCACATAGTTAACTAATTCTTCTTTTAGTAATTAATTTCAAAAATCAATTACTCCTTATCTCACAAAATCCATATTTTTAATTAATTTAATTCAAAATGGAAATATTCTTCTACAAATCAAGTAATTTCTAAAATTACTGATTTTCTAAAAATTCCATCTTCTTATCTTCTGATTTTTGCTAATTTCATCTCAACTATCACATTTATCTTTGATTTAATTTATTTAATTAAATTTTATTCACACATTTGAGCATTTTTCCCTAACCCTAATTGAGAGTTGTCATTTTGAATCTTAGCCATTGATTCTAGGGTATTTTCTCAATCTCTCATCTTGTCCGTCCATTCAAAATAGCATTTTCTGTTCTCATTTTTGCATTAGACATACACACACATACATAGACACATTATACACTCTTGCACTTGCACACTTAGGCTTTTCATAGCAATTATTATCTTTATTTGATCAAGTATTAGCATGTTTAGGCATTGTCAATCATCGCCATTTAGGCATAGGCATTAGATATTTATGCAAATCTTTCAAAGCTTGTTGTAGGACATAAACATTCATTTGCAGATTGCTCACATGTCCAATCTGAGGGCAAAGTATCATCCAACAAGTAAGAAGGTATTACAAAGGTGAATCATGGAGGCTGCAACAACTATTTGGTATACTTGTTTCATTTACATTTGCTTCCTTTGTTAAAAATTGTGTTTTCTTGTTTGTTTTCATTGTTTTACAGGTTACAGGGAAGAATTCTTACGAAATTCCGTCACTTTCTTTTGAGCATAGAAAAATGGGCGAATAATTTTTTTAAAAAAAATTTCTGGGTTTTGTAGATCTCGGTCTCATCTTTTTAGAACTTCAAATGGTTTCAAGTTTTGTTAATATTTGAGAAAGTTATGGCTATTTTAGTGATCACTATTTTTTTAATTTTGCTTTTAAAACCCACATTTTCTTTTGCATATAACATTCTTTTTGTGTAGAATCTTGGAAAATAATTTTTGGGTTTTGAAGGTTTGATTCTTAGCTTTCAGAAACTTCAAACGATTTAAAATTTTATTAAGTTTTGAGAAAGTTATTGCTGTTTTAAATTTGTTGATGTCATTAAATTTTTTATTTATATTTGGTTACTAATCTTTGTTGGCAACATTTGGCGGTTACTTTCCGTAGGTTGAAGACAAAGACTAAAACTACTAACGGATTGTCTTGTAGGTTCGATTGTCAAAGATCGAACATCAAAATAATGTGCTTTCCTTTTTATTAGTATAGTACACACTTTATTTTAGGGCAATTTAAAATGAACCTCTGTTTTACTATGTTTGAATGTGTTTGCAAAACGGTAGGTGAGTATGCTCTCACCTTGTGAAAACTCGGTGATCAGAAAATCAGACTCATTTTTATCTATTTTTAACCCCATGATTTGTTATATCGGAGTATCCTCTCCCCTTGCACTTTCGGGCGATCTTCGGTGTAAGAGAAACAGTTACCAACTCTAGAAATTGGGTCTACCTGGGGATTTCATCACCCAAACGCGACTCAAACCGGCAACGGAGTTAAAGCCAAGCTACCCCCGACTAGTATATAAATATAAATCTTAAGGGAAAACCTAAGATTGCGAGTGCGGACATGTCATATGAACAGAGTTGTACTCCCTTAAACCCTATTAAGCTTAACCTCTTCAGGTTGGAGTGCCACCTAAATTGGTGATTAATCTCTTTCCCCATGTATGGCCACTCGAATGGGGGTCCTGAACTAATAACCTTTGTGTAGTAAGCCAAAAACCTTCTATTTGCTAGCGCAACACCGGTCGGTGTGAACGCATCCACACTTTCGCAGTTTCTAGTAGAGGTGATCAATCTACCATGGGAGTTTCATGGGGGTTGGAAGCTTGGTTGGCCTGAGAAGAGAGTGCACTGTAAAAGGGAGTCCATGTAGCCAAGCTTCTGAATTCACACGCTACAAATATGCGGTTGGGGAAACCCACGTGGAATCTAGAAAATATTGTCTTGGCCTAACCATAGGATTGTACTTGTGTCATGTGTGCTTGCTTACAGTCAAAATATCGTGCTTGCAATCAAACATCTAGAAACAACCAAGTCAAACTTCAAGAATTCGGTCAAAATTGGTCTATACATTCTGTCTGCAACACATCTACACACTGCAACACATTTTCCCACTTGAAACGATGCATTTGCTTAACTAAAATTTAAACATTGTTTCAGACCAGAATCTAAGTCCACACATTGTCGCCTGCTGTCAAACATCTTTTTCAAATAGTCTCTGTCAAAAACCAAAATTGCAATTGCTCAAAACACCCCTCATTTGCATTCATTTCCAAATTTTAGGTGCATTCCCTAGGCGGCATAATCATCCTTAGGTTTCATCTTAGCAAAATTTGGATTAAGCCAAACCTCCACACCTTGCAAAACCTTTGTTTTCAAAACTAGCCTATCTTGGGACTTAGTCATTACTACTCTTTTCAGTCATTGTCTTTTTGTGAGAACCTTCAACTCAACAGTCTAGTTCGATAGGCTCACTCATCATTTTGACCTCATCGTTTAGTCCCCTTAGATAGTCCTTTGATAACCAAAATTGAGACACAGGTCTAGTTTAGAGTGGTTAGACAAACCTTTCTCCAAATTTTGTCCATACTTAGTCCTCATTTTAAACTTGGACTTTGCATTAATCATCTTAGTCCTCATATTGGCTTTGACAACCTTGTCATCAATCATTTCCTTAGTCATCACCTTGCGTTGTCATCCTTTATCGAAAAATACAAAAACATAGGCTAGTGCCATCCTTGCATTTACTTGTCATTCTCATCATCCTCATTTGAGAAAATCCCTTTTATGGTTGAGACTAGGCTTCAAAGACAACAACGACAAATGGAAAACTTTGGACAAGATTCCAATCCCAACATCGACAATAACACTTATGACACGAACAAAAATTGGACCTTTTCTGACCCATCTCACAACATGAACATGCAATCTTCCATGAACATGCCATCTTCATCACAAAACATTTTTGAGCCATTAATAAAAAGAGACAAAAATGGAGGAGTATATGTCAAAGACTTAGAAGCTGCAATGCAAAATCCTGATATAGTCTCCTTTGTAGAAAACTCAATCTTACACGACCCTCAAAGGTATTTAGCCATGCTTTTGGACCAAGGGGCTAAGTTACCACGAGGCTTTGACATAAATACTTTGCCACCTCCATCTATCTACCCTTACTACCAAAAGTCACTTAACACCATCCATGACATTAGTCCACAACAAACATCCATTAATCAGTCTTATCCTAACTTTGACAAGGGAAGTCAATTGTCTGCTAGTCCATTCCATGTCTCCACATCATATCCTAGTCCTTCACCTATTAATCTTGTCCAAGTCTGCATCCCTTATCAACCATCTACCAACTCATGTCAAGTCCCCACATCATACAATACTGATTCGGTCCAAGTCTCCATGTGATATCCTTGTCATTCAATAATTAATCCAGTCCAAGACTCCATGTCCTATCCTTGTCCCTCACATGCTACTCCAGTCCAAGTCCCCATGTCTTATCCTAGTCCTTCATATACTAGTCGAGTCCAAGTTCCCATGTCATATCCTAGTCATTTGGTCATTAATTCTTTTCAAGTCACCCCCTCACAAGCCACATCTAGTCATGAAAATTCTGTCATAGTCCAAAGTCAAATCCCATTTAATAAACTTGAGGATACATGTCAAAATGAAAGCCCAAAGCATGACATTATAACATCACCCACATGTCAAGAACAAGGTAGTCCATCCCATGACCCTATTTTCAACAACCCCATCTTAGACCAAGACCCTACCATGGACAAAGAAATCCAAAATGATCCACTCCTTGACCTTTATGCCATTCATGATCAAACACTTGCTGACCCTATAAAGGCCTCGACTATTGACACTTCCCACGATGAGACACTTTCCTTCATGGGACACATAGACGATATTCCTCCAGAACAAGAATCTTCCACTAGGGACATGCTTGCATATGATCAAGCTATAGTTGAATTTACTGGACTCTATGACACTAACCATAATGATGGCTTCAACATCAACTTGGAAGCACCAATATAATCATCTAAACCTGACATGTGACAAGATCAGACCAAAGATATCAGTCAGAAATATGTCTAGCATGACAATGAAGCTAAGACACTTTATCACTTAGGGTCATTTATCTTTGTCAGAGCAAGCTTTCTCGCGGATGAAAATATTACAAGTGACAGTATCCACATACACAAGGATGGGTTAGCATCTTGCTTTCAAAACAACAAATACCCCATCACAAATAGAATCTGTCAAAGCATGCAATATAAAAGCAAAGGAATAGGCATACACAAGCAAGGCATTCTAGAACCAATACAGCTTCAAGCAAGTTATAGACATCAAGGTCTTGGCTATTCCTTAGACAACAAATCAAAAAATGTCAGTGGTACCTCCTCGATACTAGGGGCAACCTTGTCAAATACAAACGTCAAAATGGAATCCATGAGAAATCCTTGTCATAAAATTGTTGCCAACACCCTGTCCACCCACACCATGAACCATCATTCCATCATAAATAAACCTTCCCTTTGGAACCAACAAAAACAAAAGTCATACAAATCAAAAGGTGAAAATCAAATGTTAAAGGCCATTGAATCAGACAAAAAGACAAGTGGACAAAGGAAATTAAAATGGATCCCAAAGAAAGATGGATCAAACAAAGAAACCAAGTCAAATACAAAAGTCAATCACAATGTGGAGCCACAAGACAAGAGGACTCCCACATACAACACATGTCCACCTCCTTCAAAATGGTCATCAATCAAGGCATATAAAAGTGTTGGTTCCAAACACCATCCCTCCAAAATCCGTCATCCACCATCCCAAGTTTGGAAAATAAAAAGTGATTCATCCAAACGTCCAAACAACCTTTCCACGTCTACCATCATTTGTCATAACCCTACATCTCATCTAAAGCCCAATGATCCCATGTCACAAATCCATCACATCTTGGTAGCAACTCTTTACCACAAGGACTCTCATGGCACTCTATCACGATGTGTGTATTCTGATAAGGCCAACTCTAGTATCAGAAAGGACCATGATGACATCAATCAGTTGTATGAAAGAGCTATGATCCTGACAAGACAACTCCTTCAGCAAGGTCATTATTGGCATATCATGGCACCAGTCTCTACATCAGCACCATCAATGGATTCAAAATAGTCAGTGGTCTTCTAAAGCATCTAGGCTATCCACAAAAAATTAGAAATACAAAAAAAAAGTTAAAAGTTAAAAAATCATCACCCTGATGAAAACTTGGCAAATAAATGTCTTGGTGACACCAAAAAATTCAAAAAGTCAAGAAAATACTAAAGAGAAAATTTTCATCCAATGGTGAAAACCTGGCAAACAGGCACCCTAGATAAGTACCATGATGAAAACCTAGCAAACAGGCGTCATGTGTAAAATAAATCATCTATGTGGACTCTTACACTTCGGGGAAAGTCGTCTCATTTCCCATGCCTTCCTTATTACATTGACGTCCATCTAAGCCCTATCATTTCCATGCATTTTTCCCACTTACCTCGGTCTTGACATAAAACTAGCACACATAATCATGTTTTGGGAAAACTCTTGACATGTCTATCCTTTGGTCATACACGATTCACGAAACATCATGTCATTGACTGTCATAGTCTTATTGTCCTTATACGACATAGTCCTTAAAAATCATATGACAATTCCCTTAGTCTCATGTCTCCCGTATTTTACCAAGGCCACCTTTACCCTTTCATACCTGTCACCTATCTTGGCTTTCCCTTATCAAACGGTCTAAGGATAATCATTATCCCATCTGGTCCTAACCAAGTCATTCCAAATGCAACGAGTCTTATCCATACAAGCACATTATCCAAAATTTTACTTGACTGTATTCTTGGCCTGGCTGTAGACCACCATACTTTCATCACATTATCGTCATCGTCCTCACGTTGTTTCGGGATGCGTCCTTCCCATGTCAAACAACGTTGTCATCACCTGTCAATTGGTATTCAGCTCGACTAGGGGTACAATCATGTTTGTCCTTGGATTCTCATGTGTAGGCATCAGTCATATGCATTTGTCACGATCATCTTAAACATCAAAATCCAAAAAAATCATAAAACGGAAAAAAAACAAAAAACATCATAAAATGTCTTGAAGAAAGACCAAAAACATCGCAAAAAGTCCTAAAAAAATATCGCAAAAAGTCCTGAAAAAACACAAAAACATTCAAATCAATGTCAAAATCCTAAAAATGGAGTCAAATTCAGTCATGTCAGTCAGTCCATGTCATTGTCAAACTATGTTGTCTCTATACATTTGCTACGTAGGCAAGGCCATCAGTCGATGAGTCCCCGAGACATTAGGTCAGTCCTTTTAGGTTGGTCCAAATAAAATCATGGAATTTGTCACAATCGTCACATTAGTCAAATATGTCAAACATAGTCAAACTCAGACACAAGATAGTCATTCAAAACGTCAATGTCAAAATTGGTCAAAATCAGACAGCACGGTCCAATCAATCATACAATTAACATCATTCAACTTGTCAAAACATATTAATCAAAACAATGTCAATCTCGTCACTCTTTGGTCCTCTTCAAGATGTGTCCTTCTTGGAGTTAGACCTCGTCAAAATGTCCTTTTCCTTTTCAGGATGCGTCCCTCCTGACAATAGGCCCTGTTAAACCATCAACACTGTCAAATTGGAAAAACTCTTAAACTATCAAAATTGTCAAATCGACAGGAAATCAATCTTTGGCAAACAAAATAAAATGGTTGTTAATCTTTCTGCTCTATCTTGTCTTATCTTTTGACTATCTTGGCTATTTTTTCTTATATTTTTACTATCTTGTTTTTTTGGTCATGTTACTAGCTACCTTGAGGATGTCCCATGAAGGATTTAGAGGTGCGATGACGTCTCCTGGCCTATTTTATTTTCTTTGTTGTTATGCATTGGATTGTCTCGACAAAGGCTAGACAACATATTTTCAGTATGAGTTAAGGAGATTCCTTGTACTTGTGGTATCACGATTTTCAAGTGGATGACCTTGCACACCTTGGTCTATGTCATATCATGGTGTTTGTTGTCCATTTATTGTCATTTTGCAGCCAATGATGATTAAGAGCAATAAATATTAAAGAGTCCTATGGCAATGTTTTGAAGTATTTGGTCTAGGAACTAACATGCATCTCTTTTTGTCTTGTCATCTTCTCTCACTCATCTCATATAGACATTGCATCCATATCATCATCCATATCTTTTGCACTAACATTTCTTTGTTTCTTTATATTCTAGTCTTCTCATTAATTTCGAGAGCACACCCATGTTCTTGGAACATGTCTGCCCTCTCGAGGGGGCATACCGTAACCCTCCTCATCATTCTTCCTCATCTTATTTTGCACTAGGGCATATTTTTGACTTATCTTCTTTGTCACAACGCGACAAACGACATTATGACAAAGAGGGGAAAATGTAGACACCTAAAAATGACCTAGGCTTATGAGCACTATTTTACCACTTTTCATCCTAGCATAATTATGACACTTTAATTATGTTCCTAACCCATCTTCAACTATTAATTAAATAATTCACAATTATTTAATTAATTTAGGGTCTTCTATTCTTCCTGATTATTAAATGAATAAATCATATTTATTTAATGCATCACTAGTTATCTAAAGTCAACTCATAATTAAATAAAATTCTCATTTTATTTAATTAGCCTTTGTCATTAATGTCCCCTTGATTATCAAATAAATATAGTTTAATATATTTATTCAATATGTCATTAATTCCTAAATCCCCTCTTTTAATTAAATAGATTTTCTAATTTATTTAATTAATTAACCACTTCTTCTAAATTAAATAATTATTTTTAATTATTTAATTGTTGTATGTGACATTTTTCTTTTTTTAAATAAAGCAATTTATTTAAAAATGTCTCGCATAGTTAACTGATTCTTCTTTTAGTAATTAATTTCAAAAATCAATTACTCCTTATCTCACAAAATCCATATTTTTAATTAATTTAATTCAAAATGGAAATATTCTTCTACAAATCAAGTAATTTCTAAAATTATTGATATTCTAAAAATCCCATCTTCTTATCTTCTAATTTTTGCTAATTTCATCTCAACTATCACATTTATCTTTGATTTAATTTATTTAATTAAATTTTATTCACACATTTGGGCATTTTTCTCTAACCCTAATTGAGAGTTGCCATTTCAAATCTTAACCATTGATTCTAGAGCGTTTTCTCAATCTCTCATCTCGTCCGTCCATTCAAAATGGCATTTTCTATAAAATGCTAATTTGTTCTCATTTTTGCATTAGACATACACACACATACATAGACACATTATACACTCTTGCACTTGCACACTTAGGCTTTCCATAGCAATTATTGTCTTTATTTGATCAAGTCTTAGCATGTTAGGCATTGTCAATCATAGTCATTTAGGCATAGGCATTAGACATTTATGCAAATCCTTCAAAGCTTGTTGTAGGACATAGACATTCATTTGCAAATTGCTCGCAAGTCCAATCTGAGGGCAAAGTATCATCCAGCAAGTAAGAAGGTATTACAAAGGTAAATCATGGAGGCT
Source organism: Sequoia sempervirens (assembly GCA_007258455.2). Classification (NCBI taxonomy): domain Eukaryota; kingdom Viridiplantae; phylum Streptophyta; class Pinopsida; order Cupressales; family Cupressaceae; genus Sequoia; species Sequoia sempervirens. The sequence continues at coordinate 10,291 of VDFB02389686.1, forward strand.
ACAACAACTATTTGGTATACTTGTTTTATTTACGTTTGCTTCCTTTGTTCTTTGTAATTACTTTGGGTTTTGTCTTTTGATTTGATAACTTGAATCTAATCTAAATCCTAAAATTTACCCTTAGTTACAATAACAACCTAATGTCAATTCAAATACTAATGTAGACAAGGTGGAGCAACACAACAACCAACCCAATTTGATCAAATACATGTAAAGAAATAACCTTCAAAACTTCATTCTCCCAAACTACCCAAAACAATATCCTTTGCTTTCTAGGTCTCAAAATTCATCCAATGGACCTATCTTTTACGAAGGCCATAAAAGGTCCAACACATCATCCATTTAGCATCCACTCAAACCCCAAGTATAATTCCCAACAAATCACATAACGTTCCCTTGCAATAGTATGGAGTTTCAATAGGTTACCCTGCCCAAAGGCTATTAGATTAGCCCCATTCTACAAAGGAGATCCCTCTTAAAGAATCTATTTTTACTCCAAACCAATGGACATTCATTTGATATTTTCTAAAACAAAAAAATCCATCGTTAGTTCCCAGACACAAATATTCTAAAGTGTTGTCTCAGCAAATCCTCCTTTTACATACTAAAACTCAAGGGTTTATTGAAAGTAATATGTCCAAGCATTTATAGACCCCCACAAAGCATCAAACACCTTCCAAATACCCTACAAAAACTTAAAATTTCATTAGATCAATAAGTTCTTTATCATTTTGAAAAACCCCACCATCTAGCCTTCAAATTCACAAGGAAAATTGACTTTTCTAGCCCTAGGCATCACTCCTACTCACTCAAATGAACACACATGCAAAAAAAAAACCCCAAACATTTAACCCTACCTATTATGATCCATTCCACCAAGTTACCATACCTATAGAAGGTGGAATGGATCAAGTTTGCATTATTTGTATTCTCAAACCCTTAATTTCTGAGTTACACATGCAATATTTGAAAATCTACTCTAAAACCCACAAAACTAAATGGTTAAGCCTCTAATATGATGGGAATCACAATATACTCACTCCACTATCATTCCCAATATTCACTGTATGAACTATTTATTGCCAACAAAGTTTAGAAAAACAGGAAAAAACGTGGAAACAACAAAAGATTTCATTCAAATTTTCAAATGGAGTCATTCCAACCTCCCTCCAATGTTTACATGGCCTTTTTTAAAGGAATTCCTACCTCTAAAACCTCCTAAAACCACCTTACAACTTCCCTTTACCAACTTGACCTTTCAATTCCCTTTTTAGTACAACTTTGCATTTTTTCTTTTTTTGCATTTTTTTCACTTTTTGACACTAAAACTGAATTTCAACCTATTCTAATGATCTTATGATGGCCTCATCACACTAATTTGACCTTTAAAATTTCCATCTTATAGGTATTTTAATGTTTATACCATTGAAGGCTTCATTCCATCATATTGACAACATTTGCCAAGACATGGCAACTTCATAAAGCTGTCAACTTAACATGACTCAAAACACTTCCTAATGGTATTTTGAGACCTTATTACACCAAACTCATGATTAAAAAGAAAAATTCATCACTTGACCACCTAATGGTCCTAGCTTTCCTTGGTGCTCCTGCACCATACATTCGGCTATGAAAGCTTTCCAAGTCTCTTGGAATTCTGCAACACCTTGAGATGCAAAAAATCTTTGATGATCCTCCTTATTCTTGCCATTGCTCCCTCTTGCCTTCATCTTCACCTTAGGCTTGGCCTTGTCCTTGAAAAAAAATTCCTCTCTTGACTAATCACCTTGAACTTGAACCTTCCTACTCTATCCTATCATCCATGGCTGCATCCAATTGCTCCTAACTTGTTCCATGGTGTCACTTACTTCCAAACAGTCCACTCTATGTCCTTTTATTTTTCACCCTTGTCTTCACCTCCATCAACATGATCATCAAAACAAGGAAGTAATAAAACACTCCCTTAACTCTTTTCCTCTTATCCATCCTCTTCACCATCACCTTGATTCCTTCCATTCCTTCCTCCATTCCACTCCATTCCATCCACCATATTTCTTTCTCCATTTCCATTTGAATCCATTCCTTCACTGTTTCTTCCTCCCTTCCATAGTCACCATCTTTAGTCCTTCCTTTCCTTCATTCCTTTATGTTGGCCCCTTCCAGTTCCTTCATTTCCACTGTCCTCCATCCACCCATCCACCCAGAACTCTTTTCCAACACTATATTTTTAGGCTCTTTATCTTCTTGTCCCTTTAGTGGACCACTTACTACATCTACCATGCTTTCCACACACTTATCTTTATCCTCAACTATCATTCACTCTTCCACTAGCCTTTTATCTAGGCTCTTTGCAACTTCCATTTTTATGACCTGCATCAAAAAAAAATTATTGTCTTCTTTTTCTTGCCCCATACATGGGCTCTTTGCATCTAGACTTTGAATCAAATCTCCCTTTACCTCTGTATGTTCTGATTTAAATGTCATTGTTTCTATAATGCTTGTTTTCTCCTTGTGTCTCTTTATCTATAGGGGACACAACACTGCCCCTATCATAATTTCTTTATTTTTCACAAGCCCTTCATGGCTTTCCTCAATCCATTCACACTCTTTTACCTCTGCCTTCTTTCCCTTTTCCTATGAGACCTTCTCATCATGTGGTCTTCCATCTTCTTTGTCATCAATTTGTTACTTTCCATCTTGCCCTTTCATTGGAAAATCCATCTCTTCCACCATGACCTTACTAGGCCATTCTCGCCTCCATTTCCTCCACCCTTCCATTGGGGTCTCCACTTCTTCCATTTATTTCCATCCAGTCCCTTCTGTTTGTTTATTATTAAGAACCTATCCATTCCTTTCTTATTCCGGTCCTTTATCCTCCATGTCATGCTTATCCTTCCTCCATCCTTCCTTTCTTCCTCCTTCCTTTTCCACTCTTTATTTTCTTTTTCTACCTCAACTCTTTTATTTGTGTAAGTAGTTGCACCTTCACCATGTTTATCTTCCAAATGCTTGAGGAACTCCTTCCTTCCCATCATCACTATCCTTGCCATTTTTTCTTGTTCCCTATCATCTCCCTACAATGGGGTTAGCTTGAAATTGATTCCATCTTTCACAATATCATACTTGAAAACAAACCACTTCAACTTCAAAAAATAACATTTGAAAGAGGTGACCATTGGTCTCCCTCTTTAATAGACTTTTACAACCCTTCACTATTAGTTAATTTGACTTGACTTAGCACTTTTTGTGCAAGTAAAATTATTTGTCATGCTGAAGAAATGAACTGTTAAAAGGAAAAAAACTAACAGATGATCAACTCCAAGCCTTCAGAAATAAAGAGAAAAAATGGATGAGGAAATATCGTGAAAAACAGAAATTGGGAACGATTGACAAAAACAAGCCACATGAAGAGGAACCTCAACCGTCAAAAAGAGAAAAGAAATTGGTAGCACAAAGGGCACGAATGTGAAAGAGTCGTGCTAGGGGAGATACAAATACTGTATTTGGAGACACACCCTCTACCGCAAGTGAATATGAAGGGACACCATTAAGAACAAGCGAATATGGAGGGACACCATCTACCACAAGTGAGTATGGTTGGACACCATCCACCACATCTAAAGTTGAGAGTACATCATCACTCAGATTTGATGAACAAGGTATGCCATCATCCCCACATGAACCTCAAAGTATGTATTCTATTCCACCCTCAGTCGAAGGTACACAATCTAGCCCACCTCAATTAAATATTAATGAAATTGCTAATGTTGAGATGTATGTACCTAAGAGAAAACCACCTATAATTTTGCATAGAAAGCCAATTTTTTTATTAATATTGATGAGGATATTTTTCAGCACATGGAAGGTAAGATTCTAGAGTGCACTTGTAGAAGATATGCTGATAAGATTTGGAAAATGTTCTTTGAAAGGATAAATGAGACTGGAAGATGTCAACTATTTGTTCAAATGATGTGGGGTTTAAAGTACAGAAAAATCATGAAGACTCTTGGGTTGAGAACATCGAATGCATCAAGTGAAAACACTATTGTGAAGAATCTAATGGATGCTTATGAGAGTGTGGGTAAGACCTCATGCTCAAAGGATAGTAATGTCACCTGACGTGTCATTACATCGAATTTGGTAAGCTATCAAACAAAGAGATCTCATCTCATTAAAAAGACAAGTGAACAAATGGGAATTAGTAGAAAAACTTTATCAAAAGCCGTTCAAAGGCAACAAAGAATTGAGGGCACCGATTCAAATGAATTATGGGCATTCTCGAGAAGACTGACACATAAAGATAGAAAATTTGTTGAAGCATTGAGAACACTAATTGAAGATTATTGGAAGAATAATACAAGGCCATCTTTGAATCAAAGGGATGTTGTAAGAAGAAGAATCGGTAGTCGAAGCCGTGAGTCACATCCAAAGCATATTTTGGATATGACCCAAACCCAATTTTTTCATATATTTCAAAATACTTATCCTCAAATTACTATTTCTCAAAGATTATTTGAAATGCTTAAACCTTTTTATGTCAAGATAAATCACACACACACTACTTTTTGTTGTAGAATACATATTGAATTGGATAACCATTATGATGTTTATCATTCTATATGTTTAGATTTGCATACTAATGATGTTTTGCAGGATTGTGGCATAAAATCCCCACCAAAATATTCAAGAGAGTTCTTATCAAAAAATTTATGTCAAATAGAGGATGGCCAAATATTCTATAGGAGAACATGCTTGGATGGTTCATGCGAGCATTGTGGTGGCTTTCAACAAATGCGAGTATGTCAACATATGTAAAGCACAGATGAGGTGGGGCATAAACTAGTAGATTTCAAGAAGTATAAAATAGTGGTATACACTACAAAAGATGGGTCTCAAGAAAAAAGGTGTGATTTGGTTATTGAGAAGATTCTAGTGTATCAGTTTATATCCATGTTTCATGAGAATCTAGTGTATGAGTATGCAAGGCATACCCATAGAGCCCGATGGCTAGACACAAATTCAAGCTATGTAAGGACACCTTTCTAGTTGGAAGCATAGTATCAGTGGTTGAATTTGTAGATAACTACACTCTAAACCACAATGTGAGGTGCAGTCACCCACATAGGTTTTGATATTTGTGCACATAGCATTCATTCATGCAACTGATAGCCAGGGACCAAAGGAACGTATTGACTGAGTATCACTTTATATTAGTGATGATCGCATGATTCTCTAGAGCTCCTCAGCCCAAGTTCGATTCTACGTTCATAAAGATTTGTCAAAGGGCACAACATCTTGGCACATAATATGGTCGATAATTGTGCAGACAGCCAAGAATGTGTGCATGTTCTACTATTTGTGCAGGATGCATCTCACTATAGGTGTTCAACATATGTGGAAATTTTGTGAGGCCGGGCATGGAAAGGGGGAGCATGATGGTGTAGGAGCATGTGTGAAAAGAGCATTAGCATGAGAAGAGTTAAAGTATAAAGATAGTGCAAAGTTGACAGATGCAAGTTCAATCGTCGAGTGGTGTAACTCTTCGATGGGTCTAGGTAATGAAGGTATGTCTTCAGTATGTAGATTTTTTTGGTTGATGGATGATACTAACATTGCACCATATGAGGATTGTTGTACACTAACAAGATCGAGTGAGATACACTCTTTCCTTAGCTCAAATGTAGGTTCATGGAGTATCAATACATGTAAGATGGCATGCTTTTGTTCATCATGTGCAATGCAAGCCTAGAATAATTGTGAGTCAGGGGAGTGGGTTGAAAAATGGTTGACAAGTTATCTTACCCCACTTCACACATATCACCCTCTGATGACATTGGAACTAACATATATGGAATCATCGGTCGACTTTGACCACGTATTAGATCTAGTTCAATCGTGTAATATATCTACTTGCATAGTTTTTCAAATTCCATATTGTTATCTTACTTGGTACTGTATTCATAATGTTGACTAATTTTGAGTTATTTTATGCACATATCAATGCAGGGCATGTTTATGCAGTTATTGTAGATGAAGAAAAAAAAGAGGGAATAGACTATTACTAGTGTCATTGTGTTGAGGCTAAAAATAAATTGGAAGCCCAAGTTATAGATGGAGAAAACATCAAATACCCTACAGGCTTAGTTGTTGTTACTGGAACATGGCTTAGAAGGTACCCAATAAGAGTGTTAAACATTGACTATTTGAGGACTTTGACATGCATTGTAAGATTCTTCATTACTCGAACCTTGTTGTGGAATCCAATGTTTGTTTGAGCAAATATGGGGGAATACATTTGAACAAGACCTTGTGTAAGGTCTATGAGTCTAACCATGAGGCAATACTTGACACAATAAAGAGTAGAGAAGATCTAGATGGTTCATTATATTAATTTTTAAGTATATGCACAATGATTCTTATTAATTTATACTTATATCCATGTTAATTTGTTTGATGCCAATGCTATCATGTCTTATTTTACTTTGTGTATCTGTAAGTAACCCGATAAACATTGAATGGTGTCCCATTGCAGAAAATGCAGATTTATGAGCCATCCAAGAGAATCTCAGGCATAAAAGCAATGTAACATCCCTATTTTGATTATCAAGCCAAATCTCAATTATGATTTTCAGCCATTACAAAAGTGTGTGTGAAGCTTGGTGAGGGAATTTCAAGTTATTCATTTGAAGTTAACCTTATCGTGAGCACCTATGATGTAGAAATTATAGGAGCATCTCAAATTTCAAGATATTCTAGATTCATGAGAGGTGTTGTGTGCAATGGGTATCTTGGAACTTGTAGTGAAGATGTATGAGCAGGAGTGACTAAGTTGAAAAACTGCCATGCCTATCTGTAAGTGACTTCCATCTATTTTCATTTCATTTCCATTTTGGACATGAGATGTTTCTTTTTATTCTTTTACTTTGCCTATCTGTAATTAAACTAGTAAAATTTGATTGGTCTCTCCCTGCATAAAATGCTGATTTTGGAGCCATCAAAGAGAATCTCAGCCAAAAAAGTAATGCAACATCCTTATTTTGATGATCTTGACAAATCTCAATTTTGATTTCAAGCCATTATAAAAGAGTGTGCGAAGCTTTGTGAGGGAATCTCAAGTTTCCCATTTGAAGTTAACCTCTAAATGAGAACCTATGATGTAGACATTATAAGAGAATCTCAAATGTATGAGTGACATTGTAAAATATCTATGAGAACAGAGTACCTCAGGCATTGTAATGAGATTTACTTGTAATGACATTTATTGAAATAATGAAATTTGGTGTAGGGGCACCAAGGTTATTAAGCAAATTTGGTTCACATAAATCTTTTAAGTTAGTTTTTTGTTATTAGTTTTGTCAATTGAATAAGGACATAACACACCCACAATTGATTTATAATGTAATAAGTCATGTTAGTTACAAAAATAACAATTAGGAATGATTGGAAAGATGTAGAATCATTTGTAAAGTCTATTTAAAGCCTCTTGAAGGCTATTTAAGTCAATATTTGAATTTGTAGCCTTTTGAAGGAAAATGTTTGAATATGGTTGTAAATGTACTATTACTGAGATTGAGATTTTTAACCTTCAGAGAGTAGTAGTATTTATGTTGATGAAATTTCCTTTAGATGCAAGGATTGAAAGCACATCAACCATGTGGTACAAATGATTAAATAACAAAGATGATCTATAGCAATGCAAGAGTTTGAAAAGGTAGAGAGCTAAACTGGTGACTCAGAAGAAACTTTAGTGATGCAGAGTCAAGGTGGAGAAGACTCAAACAAATCAAATTTTAGTAAATCAACAACCTTTGTTATTTCATTTGGCCATCTTGGAACAACTTCCAACAAAAACACTTTGAAACTGAATAATTTGGCTTGAATTTTAGAGAATTCCTCTCAAGGAACATCTCATCATCAATACAGCATCTACTAAAACCCCCAACACCATTCCCAAGCCAAACATTCAAGGTTTCTTTGCAATTTCTTGAAGATCCTTCAAACTGTCCTACAAAAAGGCTAGAAAATTAGCCCTATTTTACAAAAAAACTGCTCTTTACACTTCTTGTAACCCCACAAGCTCTTGGAAAGTCATAAAATAGGTCACAAAGCTCTCAATTCCATAGGTTTTAGAAAATAACTCAACCTCTAAGCCATAATTGATTAAAACCCTCAATTTTCTAACAAATACATAAGGTTTTTAGCATCTCACAACTCCAAGGCCTTCCAAACCTCACCAAAGCATCAAACAAGTTTTGTAGGGTCTGTACACACATAATAAACCTTCACCTAGCCTTTAGAATCAATACATCTCAAAAACACCACTTTGGTTCCTCCAATTCAAGCCAAAATCTGACATTCTCAACCTAAAACAACATCACCAACCCTATAAACGCCTTATCATTATTAAAAGAGTTAAGGAAACTTGAAAAAAACACATTGTAAACCTTTCCTTTGAGTCACAATTCACCACAGTAGGAGGATGGGCTCCATCACAAAAATTAAAGTAAACTCAGACCCTGCTGGTCTATACAGGCTGAATAAAGAAAAATGGATTTTCCTTTCACTAAAACAACCAAAGGTGTAACAAAAAAATTGGTCTATTAGACCTTATTAAAGACAAAAATACCTCAACATACTAACATTTACCAACTATCATCCCAATTTACCATCAAAAAATCATAAATTGAAGGTGAGGTGTGGGTGCTCCTGCACCATTCAACTTTCAAAAACAAATTCAATTAGGCTGGCAGATGTTTGGATCGAGCTAGCATTTGGTGGAAGAGGAAGAAAGATGACTAGAACTCTAGAGGCCCACCATACTAGATTTTGATATTTAACCATGAGAGTAGAAGAGAGATCTGATATCATGTATCAAAACATTAAGCATGCATTATTCCAACCAACAGAGAAGGAGATGGTTACTTTGCCTCATTTTCATTTGTATAAGCATATCAAGGCATGGGAACCAAGAAGACCAAGGATGTCTAGTTTTATGTGGAGGTAATGGATGTGGTCCAAATTTAGGAGGGTCAAGAAGGTCAATGTATGATCTTGATGAAATTGAGGAAGAACAACAAGAGAGGGACGAGAAAAATAAAATCAATAGAGAGTTTCAAGGTTTTGTCAAACAAGTAAGAGAGCTATGGGAGAAGCCTCATCTAAAATATTTTGAACTAGAATTTGATATGTACCATTTAGAGATCTTGGTTTTCATGGAGTTAACCTTGAGAGGGTAGGACTTGGGAAAAAGGAATTTGATATGGATATTTCTTTCAAAGACTTCAAGCGGGATGTAATCCGCATTGACACCATTCCTCAATCTTCACTAGATGGCATCAAGGAATGGATGAAATCCATGGCTATAAAGTATTATGAAAGAAAAATGAACTTGTACTAATATCCAATTTTGAAGACTATTACTAATGATTCAAAGCACATCAACCACGTGGTATAGATGATTAAATCCCAAAGACAATTTGTAGCAATGAAAGAGTTTGAAAAGGTAGAGAGAGCTACATTGGTGACTTAGAAGAAAGTTTAGCTTTCAAAAAACAAAGCCAATTAGGTTGGGAGATGTGTGGATTAGGCCAACATTTGGTGGAAGAGGAAGAAAGATGACTGGAACTTTGGAGGCCCACCATACTAGATTTTGATATTCAACCATGAGAGAGGAAGAGAGAGTTGATATCATGTATCAAAACATTAAGCATGCATTCTTCCAGCCAACAAAGAAGGAGGTGATTACTTTGCTTCATTTTCATTTTCATAACCATATCAAGGTGTGTGAACCAAGAAGACCAATGATGTCAGGTTTTATGTGGAGGTAATGGATGTGGTCCAAACTTTAAGATGGGAAAGAAGGTCAATGTATGCTTTTTAACCTTGAGAGAGTATTTATGTTGAGGAAATTTCCTTTAGATGCAAGGATTCAAGCGCATCAACCACGTGTGGTACAAATGATTAAATCCTAGAGATGATCTATAGCAATGAAAGAGTTTGAAAAGGTAGACAAAGCAACACTAGTGAATTAGGAGAAACTTCAAATTTCAAAAACAAAGCCAATTAGGTTGGCAAACGTGTGGATCGGGCCAACATTTGGTGGAAGAGGAAGAAATATGACTAGAACTCTGGAGGCCCACCATACTGGATTTTGGTATTCAACCATGAGAGTAGATGAGAGAGCTGATATCATGTATCAAAACATTAAGCATGCATTCTTCCAGCCAATGGAGAAGGAGATGATTACTTTGCTTCATTTTCATTTGCATAACCATATCAAGGCATGGTAACCAAGAAGACAAAGGATGCCAAGTTTTATGTGGAGGTAATGGATGTTGTCCAAAATTTAGGAGGGACAAGAAGGTTGATGCATGATTGGTGCATGAGAACCATTTAGTAGGTTTTGTTCATCAAGGAAAATAAGGAGTAGAATATCATCAATTTACTAAAATCAGTTCGAACTTGTACATTTGAAGGTTTTGAGTCAATAAAAATGGATTTTCGACCCATTCCTCTTTTTGTAGCCTTTGTAACTTGAGGAATGGATCTGTACTAACATTATTAAGGTCTGGGAATGATGTGTTTATGTTGGGGAGGTCTAAAAGTGAGATGGGTGTGAAACCCATGTGTGTAAAAGTGGGTTTTCTTTAAGAAAAATGGTGGTTTTGAAGAGTTAAATTGTGTTTTTGTGTAGGGAATCATTATTTTATAATTGTTTGAGCTTGTGTATGGTATCAAAAACTTTTTTGAGTAATTTATGGGTTGTGGTTAGCTTTGGAAGTATCATTTTTAATAAACCCCTAGGGTTTAGGCTACAATAGAGGGTTTTGTGGTTTACCCATTGTACGGTGGTATAACTGAGATATAATTGTGGATTTTGAAGTTTTGACACCTTATAATTTCTGCCCCAAGAGTTGGTAAGGTTTGGATAAGTTTAGAGTATAGACCCTTTGTTCAACTAGATCGATCCCTTAAGGGTCCAAAGGGAAAAATGACTGCAAACTTCAACATGAGGTTACTCAGACATCCTGATGCTTAGAAAATTCTCATCTAATCTGATGAGATCATGTTGGGACCCTCTACAATAAAATCTCTCAGTTTTCGTTATCTCGGAGTGGTTTTCCCGTGGTGTCCAGTTTTTAGTTGATGAAAAAAGTGTCAAATGAAAGTAGTGAAAAGTTGCAAAGTGGTACAACTTTCATTTTGCAACTCGTGTGACCAAATAGACTATTCCAACACATCCAAATAGGCATGTTTATGCTATCCATGGTCCTCTTCCACACCCAAACACATGGAATTGCTCCAAACTATGTTCAACCAAATCGATCCCTTAAGGGTCCAAAGGAAAAAATGGCTGCAAACTTCAGCATGCGGTTACTCAGACACCATGATGCTTAGAAAATTCTCTTCTAATCCTTTGGGATTACATTGGTCCCTTCTACAATAACCTCTCTCATTTTATGTTATCTTGGAGTGGTTTTCCCGTAGTGTTGAATTTTTAGTTGATGAAAAAAGTGTCAAATGGAAGTAGTGAAAAGTTGCAAAGTGGTGCAAATTTTATTTTGCAACTCGTGGTGACCAAAAAATTGTTCCAACACATCAGAATAGGAATTTTTATGCTAGGAATGGTCCTCTTTTGCACCCAAACACGCAGAATCGCTCTGAGCTACGTTCAACCAGATCGATCCCTTAAGGGTCCAAAGTGAAAAATGGCCGCAAACCTCAACATGAGATTATTCAGAGACCGTGATGCTTAGAAACTTCTCATCTAATCCCATGGGATCATGTTGGGCCCCTCTACAATAACCTCTCTTGGTTTTTGTTATCTCAGAGTGGTTTTCCTATGGTGTCTAGATTTCACTTGATGGAAAAAGTGTCAAATGGAAGTAGTGAAAAGTTGCCAAGTGGTGCAACTTTCTTTTTGAAACTCGTGTGACCAAATGGACTTTTCCAACACATATGAATATGTATGTTTACACTAGTAATGGTCCTCTTTCACACTCAAACACATGGAATCACTACAAACTACATTCAACCAAATCAATCCCTTAAGGGTCCAAAGGGAAAAATGGCTGCAAACTTCAGCATGAGGTTACTCAGACACTATGATGCTTAGAAAATTATCATTTGATCCTATGGGATTTAATTTTTCCCCTCTACAATAACCTCTCTTAGTTTACATTATCTTGGAGTGGTTTTTCTATGGTGTCGAATTTTCAGTTGATGAAAAAAGTGTCAAATGGAAGCAATGGAAAGTTGCAAAGTTCTGCAACTTTCATTCTGCAACTCGTGTGAACAAATGAACTATTCCAATATGTTTGAATAGGAATTTTTACACTAGGAATGGTCCTCTTTCACACCCAAACACACAGAATTTTTCCAAGCTATGTTCAACTAGATCGATCCCTTAAGGGTCCATAGGGAAAAATCGCTGAAAACTTCAGCATGAGGTTACTTAGACACCATGATGCTTAGAAACTTCTCATCTGATCACATGGGATTGCATTGTGCCCCTCTACAATAAACTCTCTCGATTTTCATTATCTTGGAGTGGTTTTCTTGTGGTGTCCATATTTTAGTTGATGGAAAAAGTGTCAAATGGAAGTAGTGGAAAGTTGCAAAGTGGTACAACTTTCATTCTACAACTAGTGTGACCAAATGGACTATTCCAACGTGTTCGAATAGGCATGTTCATGCTAGGCATGGTCCTCTTTGTCACCCAAACACGTTGGTTTTGCCAAAATATTTTGGAGGGGGGTTCAGTTCATTTGGGTTCGTTGGTACAAAAAACATGTAAAAACAAAATATATATCTGTGCAACCTCGAAGCATAGACCTTCCACAACAAAATTGGTGAAAAAAAAATGGCAAAAAAAAATGTGTTTATAACCTACAAAAAAATGTGAATAAAATCACACTGATTTTTGCGTGAAAAAAAACCATGAGACCATAGCTTATTGCTTACTATTATGCTTTGATAGATTTTTTCCAAGCATCCATAGCTTGTTCGAAAGTAATTTTTCTATGCTTTTAGCCATAGCAGCAAGGCAATGAATTTTTTGATAGAATGCTTTGGTAGACATGTATGAAAAATCTAGTAGCATAGACACGACAATGAACTGTTTGAACAAATTCCTCAAAGAAATGTGGTCTCATGGTGATGGAATGGCATGATGAATGCCATGACAAGAAAATTGCTATGGATTGTTATGGAATTCCACCACCATTGAGACCACATTTCTTTGAGGATCTTATTCAAATAGTTCGCTGCCTTGTCTATGCTATTGCTTATTATTATGCTTTGATAGATTTTTTCCAAGCATCCATAGCTTGTTTGGAAGCACCTATTTTTGGCTTTTAGCCATAGCAGCGAGGAGGTTAACTATTTGATAAAATGCTTTGGTAAACATGTATGAAAGATGTGGTAGCATAGACAAGGCAGTGAACTATTTGAAAAAATGCCTCAAAGAAATGTGGTCTCATGGTGATGGAATGCCATGAAAAGAAAATTTATATGGATTGTCATGGCATTCCACCACCATTGAGACCATATTTCTTTGAGGCTTTTATTTAAACAGTTCACTGCCTTGTCTATGCTATTACTTATTATTATTCTTTGATAGATTTTTTCCAAGCATCCATAACTTGTTTGGAAGCACCTATTTTAGGCTTTTAGCCATAGCAGAAGGGAGGTGAACTGTTTGATAAAATTCTTTGGTAAACACGTATGAAAAATGTGGTAGCATAGACAATGCAACAAAATGTTTCAAAAAAATCCTCAAAGAAATGTGGTCTCATGGTGATGGAATGGCATGATGAATGCCATGACAAGAAAATTGCTTTGGATTGTCATGGCATTCCACCACCATTGAGACCACATTTCTTTGAGGATTTTCTTCAAATAGTTTACTGCCTTTTCTATGCTATTGTTTATTATTATACTTTGATAGATTTTTTCCAAGCATCCATAGCTTGTTTGGAAGCACCTATTTTAGGATTTTAGCCATAGCAGCAAGGAGGTGAACTATTTGATAAAATTATTTGGTAAACATCTATGAAAAATGTGGTAGCATAGACAAGGCATCAAACTGCTTGAAAAAATGTCTCAAAGAAAAGTGGTCTCATGGTGATGGAATGCCATGACAAGCAAATTGCTATGGATTGTCATGGCATTCCACCACCATTGAGACCACATTTCTTTGAGGCTTTTATTCAAACAGTTTGATGCCTTGTCTATGCTATTTATTATTAAATTATGCTTTGATTTATTTTTTCCAAGCATACATAGCTTGTTTGGAAGCACCTATTTTAGGCTTTTATCCATAGTAGCAAGGAGGTGAACTGTTTGATAAAATGCTCTGGTAAACACGTATGAAAGCTGTGGTAGCATAGACAAGGTAGCGAACTATTTGAAAAAATTCCTCAAATAAATGTGGTCTCATGGTGATGGAATGCCGTGACAAATGCCATGACAAGAAAATTGCTATGGATTGTCATGGCATTCCACCACCATTGAGACCACATTTCTTTGAGGCTTTTATTCAAATAGTTTGCTGCCTTGTCTATGCTATTTCTTATTATTATGCTTTGATAGATTTTTCCAAGCATCCATAGCTTGTTTGGAAGCACCTATTTTAGGATTTTAGCCATAGCAGCAAGGAGGTGAACTATTTGATAAAATTCTTCAAGAAAATGTATGAAAAATGTGGTAGCATAGACAAGGTAGTGAACTATTTGAAATGCCTCAAAGAAATGTGGTCTCATGGTGATGGAATGCCATGATTTAATTCCATGACAAGAAAATTGCTATGGATTTTCATGGCATTCCACCACCTTTGAAACCACATTTCTTTGAGGCTTTTATTCAAACAGTTCACTGCCTTGTCTATGCTATTGCTTATTAAATTATGCTTTGATAGATTTTTTCCAAGCATCCATAGCTTGTTTTGAAGCACCTATTTTAGGATTTTAGCTATAGCAGCAAGGAGGTGAACTATTTGATAAAATTCTTTGGTAAACATGTATGAAAAATGTGGTAGCATAGACAAGGCAGCAAACTATTTGAAAAAATGTCTGAAAGAAATGTGGTCTCATGGTGATGGAATGCCATGACAATCCATAGCTTGTTTGAAAGCACTTATTTTATACTTTTAGCCATAGTAGCAAGGCAATGAACTGTTTGATAAAATGCTTTGATAGACATGTATGAAAAATGTTTTAGCATAGACAAGGCAGTGAACTCTTTGAAAAAATGCCTCAAAGAAATGAGGTCTCATGGTGATGGAATTATGACATCAATTGCTGAACTCTTTGAAAAAATGCCTCAAAGAAATGAGGTCTCATGGTGATGGAATGCCATTAAAATAAAAATAATTTGATTTTCATGGCATTACATCACCATGAGACCTCATTTCTTTGAGGAATTTTTTCAAAGAGTTCACTGCCTTGTCTATAATATTGCTTACTATTATGCTTTTGATAGATTTTTTTGAAACATCCATAGCTTGTTCGAAAGCACTTGTTTTAGGCTTTCAGCCATAGCAACAAGGCAACACTTGAACTATTTGACAAAATGCTTTGGTAGACATGTATAAAAAATGTGGCAGTATAGACAAGGCAATGAACTGTTTGAAAAAATGCCTCAAAGAAATGTGGTCTCACAGAATGCCATGACAAGCAAATGCAATTGGGAGCTGCTCCTAGTTATTAGTTATGCAATGTGAAGTAATTGAATAACTGCTTAGGTTGACTTTGTAAAAACTATATTGTAATTGAAATTTTGTCATCTATTAGCATCCAGTTATTAGTTATGCAATGTGAAGCAATGCTTTGAGTTTGAAAGATGTGCAATGCAATGTAATAAACGATATGAATATAAACTACAAAAAATCTATTTTTACAATTTATTAGTTAAGCCTTTTATTTTATTTGCTCTATATCTCTATGCTATGGAAATTCCTTTAATTTTTTTTTTTAAGTTTTTATCTCTTGTTCTACTTTTTTTTACCTTTTTTTTTTAAATCTGATTTTTTTCCGATTTTTTCTAGACTTTTCCCCAAATTTTTCATAAAATCTTATACTTTTGGTTTGGTTGATTTTTTCCCAAAAATATTTTTGCTGATATGGTATAAACACATATATTTTTGTAATATCAAAGATACTTTTTGAAAGTTCCATGCATTGCTAATCTAAAAGGAAAAGTATTTTTCCTAATCTGTATGCAGCCATGCTTTTGACATTGTCAAAAAGAGAAAATATGGACACCATCGATAAAAAATATTTGTATTAACCAAATAGCCATATAGGCTTACGTTCAAATGCCATATAGGAATACAATGTCAACTATATCCAATACAAGATATGTACAAAATTGCCATGTCTAGGCATACAACAAAGGGCTCTAGAATCAAAATTCATTTCTCTCCATGCTCTAGAAATAAATTATTTCCCTTTGTTTGGTGATCTGATGGTGATAAGTCCGTCACTCATTTTTTTTGTGCTTGAGAAGTGCACTTGTTGCTCCTCTTGCAATTTAGCTCCTTGTGAAGTCTTAACTGTTACAGGGTATGTGTAGGATCATCATGGAAAAAATAGGCCCTTAAGTGGCAATGAAAATTTAGAAAAATTAGAGTAAGGAAACTTGACATAAAAATTTGAATAAGTTATCTATATTATTTCAAAAATATGTAAGAATAGAATCTGTGGAAAATTGAATGTAGTTTCTAAACTACTAAGTTTATTTTATTTTTAAGTCTATTTGGTGAAAATTTGAAATTTCAATTGCAATAGTACTAAATTTTAGGATAAAATAAGAAGTAGGTGTTTGTCTCAATTAATCTCTAACCACAATAAAATGATAATATTTTTTTTATAATATTTTATATATAAGTAGAGGACTCATGTCCTGATGTGATGCATATTTTTTGTAGTTTTTCCAAGTAAATAATTAATTATGAATTTTTATTACAAATTTTAAAATATAAAACTTCTTGTATGTTTGACCACCTTAACTTGGTCAAAATTTCATGAATTCAAATTTTTAATCTCTATAGATGTAACATAGAATGTGACGATGTTTTGATTCAAAAATATGATAAATACCATTTGAAAGTTATAGATGTTTCTTTTCAATCAACCTATCAATTAGACTTTATTCAGAATTCTAATAGAAATGAATAATAATTATTTATTAAATTCAAAGTAAAGAATAATTTTATAAGTAGGAAAGTTGAGAATCCTCCTCTACAAACCCTTTTTGTTTCATCAATTTTACAAAAAAGTTTCAAGCCACCACATGGGAAAAGTTTAGACAAACAAGGTAAATTGTCAAACACATTTTTTGCATTGACTTCTTAGGATTAGCATGTCCAAGCCAAATTCCAAAGCAAGCCCGAGGTTAATCCCTAGGCAATAAATTATGTGTCAAAAATATTGGATATTTTTTTCAAATCGGATATCTGTTTCAAATTGGATATCCTTTCTGAATCGATATTTGATTTGGTTTATATATGATTTTAAAAATGTTATACACTTTATAATATGATTTAGGAAAAATGCAATAAATATTTTATAGTTTATTTTAATATATCTAGTTTAGAATATACAATATAGTTTATAATTTAATATATAATATATTATATTATTATGTATAATATTTAAAATATTATTTCTATATATTAGTTAATGTATATATATATTACTAATATATACAATATTATATAGCTAATTAATATTAATAACATATAAAATATTTAAAGATTATCTCTTTCCCTCTCTCTCTCTCTCTCTCATCTCTCCCTCCTACCCCCTCTCCCTCTATCAAGTCTCTATCTCTCACTCACTCCTATGTCTCTTCACTCTACCCTTAAACCTTAAATCCTTAAACCCTTAAACCATCTACCCTCATTCTCTCCCACGGTAATTCCTCCCTCTCTTTCTCTCAAGACTCTCCTCCTCATAATTCTCCTCACAAGTATCTCTCACTCACTCACTCCCTCTATGTTCCCCTCTACCCTTAAAACCCTTAAACTCTTAAACCTCTACCCTCTATCTTTCTCCCACTCTCCCTCCCTCCCTCCCTCTCAAGTCTCACCCTCCTATCACCTCTCCTTCTCTCAGGTCTCTCTCTCTCTCTCACTCATATCTATGTTCCCTCTACCTTCTACCCTCTACCCTTTATCTCTCTCCCACTCTCTCACTCTCTCTCTCTCTCACTTAATCTATCTATCTCTATCCCCTCTACCCATAACCCTAAACCCCAAACCCTCTACTCTCTACCCTCTACCCCTCTTTCTCTCTCTCAAGTCTCTCCCTCCTACCCCCTCTCCCTCTCTTAGGTCTCTCTCTATATCTCACTCACTCCCTCTATGTGTCTCCCCTCTACCCTTAAACCCTAAACCCTAAACCCTAAACCCTTAAACCCTAAACACTTAAACCCCCTAACCTCTACCCTTAACCCTTTCTCCCTCTATCTATCAACCACTCCCCCCTCTCTCTCTCAATTCTCTTCATCCTAGCACCACTCCCTCTCTTAGGTCTCTCTCTCTCTCTCTCAAGTCTGTTAGCTCTCAAAAACATAGGAAAAAAACCTCAAGAGGCTTCCAATCTCTTGGTACGTTTTAGGGTAATAGAAAAGGTCAAATGAATTGAACCTTCTACTCTTCAGGTGCTACCATACATAGGCAGGTGTACCTATATGAATGAAGTAGACTTAATGTGCTTATCTCTCTTGAAATGTTTCACCCACAATGGCAGATGGGAGTGGACAAATAAAACTAAATTTGGTATAAATTTTATAGCAATATTCAAAGCTAAATCCTAATATGTTCAGTTAACAAATGTAAAGAAAATGAATGAATCTAAATAGTGAAAATGCAGAGACTAGTGCCTTATTGGGTATGTAGAGTCAAATGAAATAGAAATGGGCAACTTATTTCTGGAGAACACTCAAATTTTTTGGCATATGTTTTTTTTATAACTTGTATAAACATGAAAAACTATGATTACTAATCTCTTCTTAATGATCTAGATGAATTTACCTGATTACTGTGATCAATCAAAAGGATTTAATCTTTTCTTGAAAGAACCAATCAATCAACCACACAAATACAACAAATGTGCACTGAAAAATTGAATATAAACCTATTATATCAATTTAAACAACTAGAAAGCATCAATCTTAGAGACAACTTAATAATACTTTCAATAAGAACAACAGACAATTGAGACCAGAAATGAATAGCCACATCAACTGATTTTCATTGATATCTCCATTTGAAATCATGCATCATAGTCTTTGTTCTAAAAATTTATTCTACTGAATCCATTTCTGACCTACCTACTATCTAACATCTAATACGATCTCCATTTTGAAATAAAAAATGGATATTTATACATTTGCATCTGAAAAGACACATCGCTTCACATTTAAATGTTGGCCAATAGTATTCGAGCTTTTGTTAACATTCACAAAACATTTGTGGAGACATCCCGTAGTCACATTCAAAAGTTGGAGTCTCACCGACGAATACCCTTTCGTCTCATACGTTTCACTATAACATTCTGTTGTTGAGGAGACGTCCCATAGACTATACTTCATCTTACCGAGATGTGTTCCTTAATGTATTTTCCAATCACTGAGACACAAGCACTCTCTCATCGATGCAACAATACTTCAGCGTGACATTTAGATTGGCAAGACTGCAAGAACTTACTCCAAAAGCTATTCAATAGAATCCCTTTTGTGCTTTGTCAGAAAGACCAGAGGAATTTGCTAAGACCTTACTCCAATGCACTTTAGTTTTACCGAAACATTGTTCCATGTGCCAGTTTGTGTGACATAATGCATTTTCCAAGATATTACATCGATACTGCTTAGCTTGGCCGATAAGCCTCCTCATGCATTGGTCGATGAGAAATGACCCATTCGGTGAGACCACATATAGAATACAATTTGTTTGGCCAAAGTGTTTTCCTGCTTTGTGTGCCGATCGGTAAGACATGAAGCGTTTGGAAAGAACACATACCAAAGACATAACTCCTGTTGATACATCATTCAATGCTAGTCGATGAGACATAATGCGATCGGTAAGACCTCACCCCGAAGTATTTATCTGGCCGATATGAATCTTTTGTCGGCAAGACAATGTGTTATGTCCTACCGATAGGTTCCTATAGATGAATTCTGATCGTTGTGACACCAAAGAAGTCTCGCCGATAGACTACAATAGATGTATATCAGCAAAAAATGCAATATGGATCAGGGAGACCCTGATAATCTCATGTTGATATAGATCATAATGTGAAATACTTAGAACAAATGGATTTTATGGGACTACATGGCCAAATATGGGGAAAATATGCTAATGGTAGGACTTATTTGGAAATTTATGAGTATGAACAACATGGAAAATCATCAGAATTTTATAGTTCTAACAGTGGATTTGTTTGGGGATGAATGATTGTGAGATCATGGCAAGGATCCAAATCTTTGGGTGAGCAGACCAGACACAAGATGATGAATCAGTGAGAAAGATGGAAATGGAGATAAAAAAAATCTTAAACTACTGTGCGTGGAAAATAATTTTAAAGAGGATCATGAAGAGTTGTCCATGCACTGGCAACCCTCAATCCTCTGTGTTTTAACTCCATCTATTTTGAACTGTTTCGGTCTAAAATTCAAACCATGAATGATGGTTCAAGGCCATCCAAAAGAAAGGCCAATACTTCCCTCTATCAAACACCCAGATTTTCTTTGAGTTCCTCATATTCTTCTTGAAGATATTCATGCATTCTTCCCTATCACTGTTATTGAAAGTTTTTAGAAAATCATCGTGCTAAGCTTGGCCTAGATTCCCTCCACCATTCCGTAGTTCAAATTCTCCATCATGGGACAAATATCTGTTATTTTCAACATACAAATTACATTCATATTGAATGCAATATTTCCCATTATCTTTCTCACTATTATGTATTATAAAACACTCTCCTAGTTGTACTAAAAATTCACCATCAGAATGCTTCTCTTGAGAATTAATTTTTTTTGTCATATCAATGCTGTTTAAAACAAATAAATTTGAAACTTTTTGCACCTCTTCGGTATCACCATTTGGAGACAACGCTAGATTATGACTCATATCTTCAATATCAAGCATATATGAACCAATCAATGTTGGACTTCTGTCATCCTTGGTATGTGGATAAATGTCTTCTCCACATGAGTTAGGAATTTCAAAATCACATACCTCATATTGAATGGACACAGATTTTTTGTCAACTTCAAAGGTTTCTCCATCATTTCGAGAAATGTACTGGGAGTCACATGAATCATTACATAAAGAACTTTCACTTTCAAAACAAATGTAAGCTGGACACAAAACTTCAGGATCACCCTCATGTACACATCTCTGATATTCAAGAGTTAGCAAATCTGAAATTTGCTCAGTGCTGAGTGAATATGTTTCTTCTTCCATATCTTCTATTATTTCTCCCTCTTCTTTATCTCCACAAGAGCTGGAAATATCTCCTTGTTGTAAATAAAAATTCAAATGATTGCCCTCAAACTCTTCTTCATTGTGACATGATACACAATCCCCTTCCATTTCATTTTCCAATTCATCAACATGGCAGTTTTCAAGATCATTATAATTGTTCTCTTCACATGTTGATGTACTCTCCTCTTCATTTGAGCACATTCCATCCTCATCATGGAGTGGAACAAAGAAATAATTTTGTAGCACACCTTGGTTAGATGTCATTTGAGATTCTTTTGTTATTTGATCATACAATAGTTTTGAAGAAAAATTAAAACTATTTTCAAATGTGCAATCTTCTTCTTCATCAATCATGTTCTCATGGCTATGAGCTCTAGCCAAAGGGGTTATTTGTTCACTGTCAAAAGGATCCACATTTTCCATTACTTCTTCCTCTTGATTACCACAAGAACTGCAAGAATCACCTTGCTATAAATCAAAATCAATAGGTTCATCTTCACAATCAAAATATTCATTAGATCACTCAAAACATACACTTCTTTCCCTGTCACAATTTGTCATGCAAGAGAGACCTCTTGTATCTTCATCTTCCTCATGAAAGCTATCATATGAACCATTTTGACTTTCACTTGTATTATCTTCTATTGGCTGCATTGTTTGATCAATTTTTCTATAATCATCAGAAATACAACTATTGGACTCAACATTGATAGTGTTCTCATACCTTATCCTCTCCATGGCGTCAACAAATTTATTCACTCGATCACAGGCATGTTGTATTGATGATTTTGACCAATAGGTTGATTCAAGTTTCCAAAATTTTATGAATTGTGAAAAAAAAATGGGCCTTGTAGGCTTACAATTAGGAGGTAATTGCATACAGATATTTATCATCTTGTTGTATAAAGAAATTTTATCTTCTCCTTCATGTCTTCTTATGTTAAGAAATGTATCAAAGGCGTAAATTCCACTATTTGATTATGTGATGGAGTCCTGGCTTTGAGTATGTACATTCTCATCATCTTCTTCTTCAAACTATTGATTATGGCACACATATTGCTGCAAGTTCTAATTTTTTTGAATCTGTACAAACCCATGGGAAGCTCAATTTGATACAGAAAAATTTCCATAGTGCTTGAGAAACTGATCCTGGATTCCTTGGAGAGAATTAATAGAAGCTATTGGTAGGCTATTGAACCAATCCCTAGCTTCATGAATGAGTGACATCATGAATAACCTCATATGTAAATCTTCATACAACACATCCAAATCTTGGATGAAAGCATTGAAACTCCTTAAATGATCTTCAATAGAAATTGCACTGCTCCCTGTAAACTTTGGAACAAGACCTCTCCAACTGCCATCCAAAGGGTAACGGTACCATTGAAACCTTGTCAGGTTGAATTGTTCGATCACTGTTATGTATAGATGAGGGGGATCATTAGGTGGGTATTGATACTGGTACGGTGGACTGTTGTATTGTGCATTATGGTGTGGCATGTAATGCTTACCATGTAGTAGCTATGGTGAATAAATGTTCTGTTGTGTATGATATGCATTATCTGTATTGTGAAAATTTCCAATTATATTATAAGGTGTTTGAGGGGTCCAATGCCTTCTTGTATTTGTGTATTCATTCTTGTCCAATTGTAGCTTTTTCTTTTTCAATTCTTCAATTCCTCTAATCAACTACTGCTTTTCAAAAAATTCTTTTGTTCCATACAAAAATTCCATTCTTCATCAAGTTTTTTTGAGAGTCTCCACCTACCTTTCCGAAAGTAGGAAAATGTTTCTTTGAAATAACTATTTTTGATCTTCTCCCCAATGGAATCAATTTTTCTGAAACTTCTCAAATTACAACTTTTTCTTCAATGACTCTATATGATGGTCTTCAACCGAATTCTCTGATGTTTGTCCCCAATAGAGTCGCCAATTTGTTAAGTGCATGAGTCAGATGGGGAGTGCAAATGAAACAATTATGAAATTTTGGTTAAAGACCAATTTTAGAACTATATTGACTCTATGGATGGATAGGCTGGAACCATATTTTTTGATGTTTGTCCCCAGTAGAGTCGCCAATTTGTTAAGTGCATGAATCAGATGGGGAGCTGCAAACTACACAATTATGAATCTCTATTTGAAGACCTGATTTAAAATTTTTATGACTTTATAAGGCAAGGCTACCTGCCACCATATTTTCATAAGTTATTCCCCAGCAGAGTCACCAATTTGTTAGCTCTCAAAAACGCAGGTGGAAAACCTCAAGAGGCTACCAATCTCTTGGTACATTTTAGGGTAATAGAAAAGGTCAAATGAATTGAACCTTCTACTCTTCAGGTGCTGC